>CM032228.1:53392500-53562500 GCA_019009955.1 Riptortus pedestris
ATATGTACCCATTAATATATTATATTAATTAAGTGCAATAGGGAAATAATGCAAAGTCGTTTATTGCATAGTGAGTGTTTCGTTGTTTCCAAGCTCCGAAATTAAATATTTGATTTCATTATACCTAAATATCAAACTCCTAGATAACCGAAATCAGTCCACCAGGGCTTTAGAAAAGTGTTAAATATATAAACTCATAAATATTTCTTCTATTATCTGTCGGATCAAAAGATACACCAATATTGCTTTGAGGTACATTATTGTTCAATACTTTGTTATCTAATTTGAAAATTAACGAAGTTATTCGTAATTTCTTTTGTCATTTTGAGACCCCAGTAAATCATTGCTCTTTCCCCTGCTACATTTACTTTGACCTATTATTCCTCTTAACATTTCGTGACCAACTCTCATTACTTTGTTACATAAGGCTTTTACTAAGAGAATCTTAATAATTTAGAGTGGAGATTACACCATGTTAACTAGTATCATAAACATATTGGTGCCATCCGTGCCATTTCTCCTTGTAAAAAATCTGCTTAGTAAACGCAGACCAATCTTGACCGACATCCTAGCTCAATAATAGGCAAAAATATTTAAAAGGGTTATTCTTTATTCCTGTTGGGTAATTACAGTGTTGTGCTGTATGTTTTTCTGAAACTTGAATATGAAAAGTGTTATTTACATTTTTGCGTTTTCAACCATCTCACGTTATTTACTTAAATTCAAAGTTTTGCTACCGTTGAAGTCTAACTTAACGAGAAATATGGAATTACTAGATAACGCTTGTCATCTCAGAAAAATCTTCATAATTTACGTAATTCTTTCGAATAGTTCTTTTTATTTTTAGGTGCACCAAGCAATTTTTTTCATTTATAGCTAAATATTTTTAAGGAATTAACTGGTTATTAGTAAAGTATGAGACGCTAACCGGTAAACAGAAGGAAACAACATTTTATAAGATTGAATTACTACCTATTAATACCGAAGAAAATGAACTTAATGCAATTTTTAATATTTATTTTTGGGGCAAATCTAATGATTTGCAAACTTAATTTATTTTGTATTGTATTATATTTTCTAAGTGTAATCCTATTCCTGATAGATTCTGTGGAGTATAAAGCAACATATGTTACCCAAGGTCATTTCTTTGGTTAATCAATTTCACTCAGTTTATTACCAGTGAGGCACTGTTTGGGGTTCGGAAGTCGTAAATTGGAATTGTTAAGTACTCACTTCAAAACAATTTTAGTACTGAAAAGATTTTAAAAGCCTCCTTCTATATGGTATTCTATTTGTATATTTTATAAAAATAAAATAATAGTGAGTAGGATGTTGTCGGATTGTTTAACTTTGAATTAATCCCTCACTTCTTTTGAATCATCCAATCCTGGTATGGTTAAATTGTTTATCCTAGATGTCAACAAAGATATTCAATTTAATAGAAATCCTTTGAGCTTAAGTGTTTTAAGTTAGAAACAGAGAAATAAGAGAGTTACATCGGAGAAGAAAAAAAGTCTATTTGGTGCTGTCAACCATAGAGTGTTCTAAACCTAAAACAACCCCCATCAAATGTGAATAATATTTCAGAGTATTAAGGGGCAGTTTTCATATAATGGAAATGAGCTATTGAGGTTACACTCATGACCCAATATTCGAAAATTTTCCTCAAATATCTGACCTAACAGGTAAAAATGAGGTCCATTCAAGTTTATATACATTACACACACATATATTTGTCTGTTACCGCTCTAGGGGTTGTTATCAAACTCGATGTTTAAACGTTTTATTCAAAACTAAAGATGAACATGTTCATTAATAACTCAAATTGGGAGGGGAATTTCGAAATATCTCCGTTCCTATAAGTCGGTTCGAAAAATTGTATAAACTATTCCTATTAAATAATCATTTTTCTATAAATGGTATCATATAAATTTGTTATCTATTTTGAATATTGAATGAAATATTTTTATTTTTTAGTTTCCAGCCTTCATTGGACCCCCTGTACTCCTGTAATATTAATAAAATGTTGTTATACCATTAAAATAATATATACCTTGTAATATTTTTGGGGTCAGGTTAGCCATGTTAGTTAAAGCTATGGTTTTAATGCCACATGGTAAATCTAGAGTCGCGAGTTTGATTCCCGCCTGGGTAATAGGAATTTATTTAGTGGCAAACCTTAGTTCCTACTCTGACTACAAAAGGGTGGTGACCTGTCGATAACCAGTCCCAATTAGTCATGGTTGCAAAATGTAGACGTAAATAATTAAAATAAAAAATATATCATGAACCATTTCTTTGAAAGTTAAAAACCAAATATTTTTTTATTGAACACTAACTGTGCGAGATATATGCAACTAATTCCGGTGTGACGGTATTTAAGATTTTACGTTCTAAACTACTAATTTTTTCAATGTACACTTGATGTACTGACTGAAATTGGCTTTGGGGAAGTGGGATTTAGAGGGAGGAATATATGAAAATTCGAAATGTCCTTTACTGTGAGTCGAATCAGGAAATTGTATAAAACCAATGTTGTGGGAATTGTCCAAAACTATTGTTTTAAATGTACTCTCTGACTCAAGGTATTTTAACCCCATTTTCACTTTAAGTACTTGAGTCGCTTAGCACCTATGCAAATATCTGTTTACATAGGGTTCTTAAAACGTGAGAAGTAGAGAATAGATGATAAGATGAGATCATCAGGGGGCTAGGCTAGTCCGGAGGAAATAAACTTAGCTTACTAAGCTCCTGCGTGACGGACTTCTTTTATGAAGGTCCCGCTTTGAAGGTAGTGTTGCAAGAGTATATATCCATTATTACCTGGTCGAAAAAGCGTGCTTCATGAAGTTCCTCAAGGGTAGGGCGGAGTGCATGGGCCGCCGAGGTGATGTCCCTGTAGTTCTCGGCCCTCGGGAGCACCTCCCTGGTCAGCTGACCCAGACTCTTGGAGGTGGACGACTCGTAGGGGCTTTCCGATCCGTGGACCGACACCCTCGCCACCCTGAACCTGGATGACTCCCATGCCGGTACTTCTAGGAGCGAGCTGCTCTTCCTCTCCGCCTCCATACTCTCTGCTGACTGACCTCCCCGCTCGCTGAACCTCGAGACAATTGCCGTTTATTGAGGCCCTCAATGAAGACGGACCCCCTCCTTCTCAGTCTTGCCCGCTAGACTGTTTATCTTTTAACGCGCATCCGTTAGCAAAATACACGCCGCAGCCACGAGCCGCCCCTGCTATTCTCAATCGTCTAAGTCCGAAAATACTATTCGTTCTTTTGCCTGTAAGTAAACATTTTTGAATGGTTAACAAGGCAGGATACGAATCAACGACGTGGGAAACAAACCCACACTTATATGCAAAGACCTACAAGTCTAAGAAACATTATGACTGGTTTAACTGTGTTAAAAGAAACACACATCAAAAATGCAACCTCAGGTTAGCTAAGGCGTTGTTCTTAATCTCAAGTAGTCTCGAAGACAAATGCTCAGCAATAAACAGTAGTAATCAAATTTAGTTGGAACTCGAAATGCGAGCTCTTTGACGAAATGGAATCGATGACGCAATTCCGAAATAGTGAAAGAGGAAAGTTGTATTAATGATGGATTATTGCATTGCAAATCTTCGATTCAATGTATTATGAAAGGTCAACGACTGCCAAATGGCTATTGCGAGCTCCACATTCACTGATGTGAAATTATGAATCTTGAGTTCGATTCCCACCTGGGCAATAGGAATTTATTAAATAAAATCCTTAGTCCTTCCCTGGCTAGCCCGACCCAATTAGCCATAGTAGCACAATGTTGACGATAATAAATAACAACAACAATGCTCTCGTTTCGAAGATCTTTCAAGGTTATGATATAATTTATAGGCTTCAAAAGTTTCAATATTTCTCTTGATTTTAAGTATGGTTTGTGTTGTATTTTCAGATAGGCTAATGTTACGTTTTCGTAGGAAATTTACATCGTTTTTTAGAGTTGGCTATTCGTCTTCCTGTTTCTGAAGCTTTCTTGTCAGCTTATGTGTGCCGTCGCCGTGCAGGGTTGGTGTTCTATTCTTTTCTTAAGCTACAACGCTGGGAATGATCTCTATTGTGAAGCAATCGGCTGTCTGCTCAGAAATATTTTTCCTGATTCCCAAATTCCTTCAGGATAAAATATGGGCTTCATTTTGTACCAGGTCAAAAAAAAAAACCTTTTAGTACAAAAAACAAAGTTTTCAAAGGATAATTTTAATACTTTGGGTAAATTTAAAGATGTTTTGGTGGATTTAGTTGTTTCAGAAGACAAATATAATATTAAACATAAAGGAGACAGTAAAGCGTATAGTGCTGGCAAAGAGTACCGATTGCGTTCGAAGCAAAGCTAAATGCTGATTTTGAGAGCTAAGGGGGTTTTTGAACCAACTTCAAAATAGTAATATAGTGGAAGTTCTGTAAATAAATATGTAGTTCTATTTGGGATTGCGTAAGCCATACCGAACTAAACAAGTTTTAGGAATAGGATAATATTACCAATGATGGAAAAATTGTTAGACCAATGACAAAATTATAGATGTCAACAGTATTTCTAAATGTAGACACTAATTCCGAGTTTTGGAAAATTCCTCTATGTATTTAACAACCATTCAGGCCTTTACTTCTTGGCTACTTTAAGTTCCGAATGTCCTCAGCACCTGAATATTCTCTGCCTTGAATGTTTGAGGCGATTGATTGACTACACTTTTTAGTATTCGGCTCTGCCGAAGTAGGATAAGATAACTTCGAAAATCTTCTTTTAAATTTACGAAAAAAGGCATTGCGCTTATTATAGATAAACGTGAATTTGGAATCAACATTACTAGAAAATGTAAAGCTGATGTTGGACACAGTTAAAAATCAGGCAATAATCGATATGAAGCTCTCAGGGGTGAAAATGAACTAAGATCATTTTTGAGACTAGTAAATTATTTAATGAAATACATCTCCAATATCTCAGAACATTTACACTCTATTAATGATATATTATTATTATTAATAAAAGTCCAATTTTTGCTACAGTGGCAAATTCGGCACGTTATCTACAGGTTGCCACCCTTTCTGACTAAGGATTTCATTTAATGAGTTCAAACCCAGGAATCGAACTCGCCGCTCTAGGTTTACCATGAGAGATTTAAGCCAACGTTTTAACTTACAAGGCTAACCTGAGCCACATGATCTATTTATTTCTCGAAATAAGTGAGGTTTCCATAACTATTTTCCTAAATTAATTCATTCTAGAATTGACCCGTTTTTAGCGATCAACACAGGGAAAAGTGTTTTCTCACAGACACGGAATTCCTCCAGATTTATATGTGAGTCCTTAGACAGCAGTCAGTAAGTATATGTTTTATAGTAAGCTCAAAAGAGTTTTTATAGCTCATAAGAGAAGGATATTACACGAGGAGTAGGTTTTTCATTTTGCATTATAAGACTTGTTTTATTTCTGAAGGAGGGGAGCACAGGACATAAAATGTCCCTGTTGGAGAATGAATTATGCTTAGATTATTAATATAATTAACATATGTGTAAGTTAGGTTATGTTTTAGTTTTAGCAGATTTCCCCTAAGGGAATACTGACATGTGAAACCCCCGTATTGTCTTCTGCTATTATTATTTTTATTTATTTATTTAAGATGCCGCTACAATGGCGATTCATCTTTTAACATGTTTGAGTATAGTTTTACAAAATTAAATAAATATTAAAATTTTTACAAAGCTAAATGTTACAAATGTACAACATAAATAGAGCCATGCCAGTACAATGGCGATTCATCTTTTAGCTTGTTAGAATATAATTTTACAAGTTTAAATAAATATTACAATTTTTACACAGCTAAATTTTACTAATGTACTAAATAAATAGAATGGACAAAACTAAATATAAATTGTTAGTATATTTACAACATGAGGGAAAAAAAGTAAAAATATAATAAAAAATAAATAAATAAAAAAAATATTAAAAGAAAAACTAAAAGAAATAGTTAAACTGGGAGCAGGCAAAACTTGTATTCCACGTACATTGCTTGCTATATACAACTTTCATAATCGTAAATAATAGCTTTTATAGTTAATCAAATAATCCAATCTTCTGCTTTTAGTTCTAGAGCAATGCTACTATCCACTTGTGCACAAGCTACTGTCAGTACATGTGGCTAGTTTACAAGCTAGTTTGCTCAAAAGCCGGCGAGCTAGCTTGTAACGGCGCCACGAACACATTTTCCAAAGTTATTTTCCCTGCAGCTAACGGTGCGAGTTAATCGACTACATTGGACTAGTTTATAAGCCGTTTGTGGAAAAGTCCGTCGCGTAGGGGCTGCTTAAACTATGCATATTTCCCTCGCGAAGGTTTACAATAGATACATCTACATATGGGTAACACCACCGTGAATGTTAAATAAATAAATACAATCGGTATTTATATTATATATTTAGAAATATTTCAGCCAATTTACAAGTTAATAATATCTACAACGGAAAGAGTCTGAATTGTAAGCAAACAGGATTGAATAAATCGATAGAAACATTCTAGACCTGAATGAAAAACAATTAATGAAACATATCTCAATATAACATTAATTTCATTGAAAACTATTTACTATAGCTAGTGCAGTAATTTATAATGAATCAGAATAATATTTATCTCAATTAATCAAATTTTAGTATTCCAAGATCAAAAGAAGGGGTGGGGATCAACAGGACGTATTGTAATATATCTCACAAAGTAAGAAAGCAATATTTGGTATTTAACCTTGTAATGAAGTGGTTCATGCTATAGCTGCTTATTATTAACATGATATGAGTAGGAGTGGGGGTTCGAAAATTCGAAATATCTCTGTTACTATACTATACTAATCGAATATATTAAATTTAAATTGTATATTAAATTTAATATTAATATTGCTATATACATTTATTCTCTATCTTCATTATTAACCGAGATATTTGCATTTTTCAGTTTTCAGCCTTCAGTTAACCCCCACTTCTACTCGTGTTACATAAACGATACTCTGTTATATAATAAACCACATTATTCCAAACCTAAACACCAAATATTGTTTTAATTGAACGTTTACTTTGTGATATACATGCAAATACGTTCTGTTGATCCCCCCCTTCTTTTTTTTTGTTTTTGGATTACTAAAATTTGAGTGATTGAGGTAAAACTGATTCTGATTCATTACAAATTACAGCACTAGCTTTAGTAAATTGTTTTCAATAAAATTAATATGTTATATTCAGATATATTTCATTAATTGTTTGTCTTTTCAGTCTACCAATCTATTCAGCGCTATGAGGTTGGCTGGCCTGTTTGTTTACAATTCAGCCGCTTTCCGTTGTAGAGATTATTAATTTGTATTGTAAATTGACTGAACATTCAGAGTACTGTAAACTGTATGTATATTTCTCTATTTTAAACCTTCGCGTGGGAAATCTTTTTAGTTTACACAGCCCCTGTGTGATAAACTTTTCTTTTTCCTTTTTTACCATGTTTTGATTTTTAGAGAGATAAAATATTTAAATATTTATTTATAGTAGCTTTGCAGCTATGGCGATGTTATTCTAAACAAAAGCTTCGTAACTTAAAAAAAAATCTGCTAAAACAAAACAAATAAAACACAAAAGAAAACAAAACAATAAAAAAAAACTAACACAATTAAACAAAAACAAAAATAGAAAACAATACAGAAAAGGAAAACAAAACAGATGAGGAACACAAAACGTAAAAGGAAAACAGGGAGAAAACACAGAAAGGAGAGATGAAACCAAAACAGAAATGGGAAAGAAATAGAAACGCAACACAAAACAGAAATGGAAAGCAAAAAAAGAAATAGAACACAAAAGCCGAAATTAAAAACAAAAACTGAATGAAACACAAAAACGGAACTGGGATTCAAAAACGGAAATGGAACTCAAAAAACAAAATGGAACATGACCAAGAACAAAATAAATAATCAAGGGAACAAAAAGAGACAAAATTCAAAGCTAAGTACAAAAATGAAAATCAAAACTATTGACATTGGCCAATAGGGAAATCAATAAAATATTTAAATATTGAATAAACAAATAATTAAAATAAAATTGGTATATAAAATGAATAAAAGAAATTTAAAATAATTCAGGTTTAGATAAAATATAAGCTGTTACAGGTGACTACTTACATAAAACTCTGTAACTCCCTAATACACACTCGATTGAGTGAAACCCATAAGCCCCCACACACACGCACGCAAGCACACACACACACACACACACACACACACACACACACACACACACACACACACACACACACACACACACACACACACACACACACAAACACACTCAACTCACACGCGCACTTGTATAAGGGAATTATAAAATTTAATTTAAAACGCAAATATTAATTGCAATTGGATTATATTAGTTAAATTTTTGAGTATATGTTAATGTCTTTTAAATGTTGTAGTATAGTGGGTATGTATGGGCTACCTTTAGTAAGTCATGTAAGTCGTGGGGTATCTGTAAATGATGTCGTCTCTTGCAGTCTGTCAGTATGTGTTTTATTGTAAGAGTCAAATTGCATACATTGCATTTGGGATACTCCCCTTTTTTCATTAAATAGTTATTAGTAAGAAAGGAGTGGCCTATGCGGAGCCTTGTTAAAATCACTTCCTCTCTCCGCGAATATGTTGCAATTTTGTTAGTCAGTGTGAATACCGATGATTTAAATAGTCTTAGTTTATTGTCTGTTAGTAGCCATTTTTGTTCCCAATCATGTAGTACCTTAGTTATTGCAGAATGTATTAAATCGTCTTTTGTTAGTTCATTTGTGTCTACTTCAAGTTTCTGAGTCGCTAATTTTGCATGTTCATCGACTTCAGTACTTTGTCCAATATGTTGGTGTCCTAGTACCCATACTAGTATAATGTTGTTTTGAAGATGTATAATGCTTACTAAAAGTTGGGTTATGATGGGATGAGTGCTGTAAATATTCTCCAAGGAGAATAAAAAACTTAAGGAACCTGTGAATAAGTAAATCTGAGAATTTTGAACATTGTGAAATTTTGAAAGGGCAATATTTATGGCAAGAACTCAGCTGTATAATTACTTGCATTGTTGTTGAGTTTTGTAGTGTAAATGTCAGTATTAATAATTGCTGCAGCTGCTGTTCCAAAGTCAGTCTTAGGTCCGTCAGTAAAAGCCTGAAGTGAGTAGTTTATTTGCTACAATTGAGTTATAAGCTAATCTGTAAAATTTGGCTGATAAAGGGTTTCTTTTATTAAATTTTGTTAAAGTTAAATTAATGGTTAAGTTATTTATTCTCCATGGAGAGAGTGCCATGTTTCTGTTATAGTGTATTTGAGTTTGTAATATGTTCGAATCAATAGTGTTTTCTGAAGTGCGTATGATTAGAGGTTTTTCTATGTATTTGTTGAAAAGTATATTATTTAAAAATACATTGACGCATGGTCCATCTAATGCTTTGCATTTTAAAATAAATTTTAAGCAGATGATTCTTTTCCTATATTCTAATGGAGGTTCTCCTGCTTCAACACATAGACCATCAACAGGGCTCTATCTGAAGGCTTCAGTTGCTATCCTCAGTCCTGTGTGTGTGTAGTTGTGTCTAACATTTTAAGTGTATTCGGACTGGCTGATGAATATGCTATGCAGCCATAATCCAGCAATGACCTGGTATAAGCACGATCAAAAGTTAGCATAGAACATCAGTCAGCTCCCCATGCAGAATTACTAAGTACTCTTAATAAATCCAAGCTTTTCTTGCATTTACTAAGGCCTTTTAAATGGGGAACCAATGTGAGTTTTCTGTCAAATGTAAGTCCTAAAAATGTCAGTTCGTGTGTCTTATTTATACAAGTTTTGTGGAGTGTTAATTGAGGGTATTTATTCATAACTTCTTTTTCGAGTGAAAATGGTATACTTTGATTTTTCGATCGATAACTTAAACCCAGTTACAGAACGCCACTTTTGAAGTTCGTTTAAAGTGTGCTGTATGATGTTTTATGCGTATGCTAATGAAGTGTAAATGATGTTTAAGATAAGGTCATCAGCATACATGCAGTAAGATACTTCTTGGAGATATACTTTATGACACAATTCACAGCTATGTTGAACAAGGTTGTACTCAGCACACCTCCCTGAGGCACTCCATTCTCCTGAAGAAATGCTTCAGATAAAGTGGTACCTACCCTCACTCTGAAAAATCGTTCAGACAAATAGTTATCCAGGAACCTTACAATGTTTCTCTGGACACCCCATTTGATCAACTGAGAGAGAATGAGCCTTCTCCATATCATAGGCTTTCTCCAGATCGATGGACATTGATAACACTAATTTGTTTCCAAGGAATGCATTCCTAATTTCTTTCCGTCCGTGCAATATTGTGCATGATAGAATGCTCTGGTTTAAAAGCACATTGAAAAGGAGATAACAGTTTTTTATGGTCTAAGAACCACAAAATCCCTTTATTGGCCGTCTTTTCTGTCATTTTGCAAAGGGAATTTGTCAAAGAAATCGGTCGATAGCATTTGGCTAGTTTCTTGCTTTTCCCATGTTTTAGAACTGGTATAACTAAATATAGCTTCATTCCTGGTGTGAGGGTACGTACAGCTAGTGTAAACTTCATTCAATAGGTGAAGAAGAAATGGTAAGCATTGTTCTGGTAGATTTTTTATCATATCATATGTGATAAGGTCAGGTCCTGGTGAAGTCATTTGTACAGTCGATAGTGCGAGTTTCAGTTTTGTGTAACTGAAGGGATCATTTAGTGGGTGGTCGTAATTTGGAATAATGGGGCAAGTCATAGCAGGGGGGTGTCATTCGGTAGATGCGCAGATCGTAACGTTTTTGCAACTTTGGTTCATGACGTAACTAGTTGCCACATTTCAACTTTGTTTACATTGTGAATATTGTTGTATTTTAGTGAATTATAACTGGAACCAAAGATTCCCTATGACTCTAAATATAAACATCATTTTAGATCAAGAACGACTACATGCCAATGATAGCCTTTAAAAATCTTTTACCTGAATGGACTAGTTGATGTTTAAAATAATTTACTAACTTATATTCTTAGTTTACACGGATATCTTAGTTTATTGCTTGGTTAGCTTCAATGCTATTAACTTTAATTTGTTTGTATAATAGTAGTCATTACTGTTTTCATGTTTTGAACATGTCATCTTACTATAGTAAAATATTTCTTTGTATTGTGTTAATTACATAGAATTACGATTTTTAAATGTAAACGAACATATCTCAATTTTGAGGAACTATTATGTATTTATTTTTAATGGAATCTAATTTGTACATGGTTTATTTCAAGTAAAATATATTCAACTTAAGAAATTTGTATCATTTACAGATGCATACCATTTTAATAATTCTGTATTCACTAAATTAATCATAAAACAGCTTATATTGATCGTATTTCAGCTGGTCCGCACCAAGTCTTGGGTCCAAGTGACGTAACAGGCTTGCTGCATTCTGATTGGCTATTCGCCTACCTAATAATGGCCCTACCTTATACGTACCTTGAGTGAACTGTTGTCTGTGTGTCTGTTGGTCGGTGATGATCTCGTTATTGTGTTCAAGTCCTGTAATTGGTGTGCGGTATGTTTTATGAGCAATTTGGTAAATTTTAGTCCATACGTCTTTTGTGGGTAAGCGTGGATTATTATTAGATAAAAAAATCTATCGAGCACTGTCTTTTATTATTCTTGATAACCCTTAATTGGGCTATGGATTTTTTCCTTTTGTAGTCTAGGAGATTTACGTCAGACGGATTTCGTCGGAATAAATTAACTTTTTCATTACTGCAATTCTACATTCATCAGTCCACCAAGGAACGGGTGGTTTTTTGTATGTCCGTGAAGTTTTTGAAATACTTATCTCAGCTGCTTCTAACATTCAAGAGGTTAGCTCAATAATGCTTTGAGGGTTAAGAGACTTAAGCTTTCCAGTAATGTAATCTTGATAAGTATTCCAATTAGCTTTTTTGATGTTGAATCTTTAAATGTTGTGAAATAGTGAGTGAGGAGAGTTAGGTATGGTGAAAATGCAGTCTAACCCCACCCTTGGCGACGGACTTTGGAAAATAGTGACCGCGGCCATTTTTTTTTTTAAACTTTATCTTTTCTTGGCTAAAGTGCAGTTTAGCCCCCTTCCCCCCCTACGCCGCCATCTTGTTTCGTTATAATCCCCGCCCTCGCTTAAAACCACCGATGGCGTATTTTGGAAATTTTAAAGTGTTAAAAAATATAAAGTTAGAACAACAAAACCCCCACCCTCGGTTAAAACCACCGATGGCGTATTTTGGAAATTTTAAAGTGTTAACAATGATAGAAAAACAAAATGGCCGCCGTCGTCATCCTGCGCCACCAAGGGGGGGGGGGGGAGAACTAAAACACACTTTCACCATTTTTTTTTTTTAATCTTTTTTAAAACACTTAATTTGGTGGATCCTTAGACTGTGGAGGTAGACTTTAATGACCTCATTCAAAAATTTCCAAAATACGTCATAGGTCATTTCCACCATGGGTGGGGTTAAACTGCATTCCACCCATTAGTTAGTATCTGTATTGGAAAGTGATCACTTCCATGGGAATCTTGATCGACTCTCTATAAAAATCTTGTGAAGATAGAGGGAGAAAATAAAGAATTGTCAATGATAGTCAGTGTTCCAGTCCGAGGGCATAAATGTGTTGGAGAGTTTGTATTAAGTGTAATTGAATCGAAGTGGTCAAAAATGTTTTGTAACAGTATTCCTTTCCTATTACTTACAGAAGAGTTCCACATAGTGGTTAATGCATTCACATCTCCAAAAAATAGCAAAGGTGTTGGTAATTGTGTCAGAAAGTTATGTATTTCATGTAACTCAAGAGGTTCCTGTAGTGAAAGATAAATGGAGCATACTGTAACTCGGAAGGGGACCTGAACTGAGACTGCTACTGCTTGCAGTGTTGTTCTCCGCTGCATGGGTTCGCTATTTGTGTTATCTCTAACAAATATGGCTCCTCCACATGCTCTACCTCCCAAAAATTAAATTATTTATTAACGTCCACTTTTTGCAACCAAGGCTAATTGGGACGGGTTATCTACAGGTTACCACCCTTTTCTAGCCAGGGTGGGACTAAGGATTATATTTAGTGAATTATGTCACTAAATAAACTCCTAATGCCCAGGGCGGGAAATCGAACTCGCCACTCTACGTTCTACCTCCCAAGAAGCAATCTTTTCTATAGGTAGTGTAACCATGTATACTGATTTCCTTACCAGGTGTTAGGTGTGTTTCTTGGATAGCAACTAGCTCTGGATTGTCCTCCAGTAAGCGCTTCAAATCACCAATGTGCTTCTGAATACCATTCAAATTCCATTGAATGAGAGAGCTCATTGAGTAGTGCCTAAAATTATAGAAATTTAAAAATTAATAACAGGAGGGAACTGTATAAAGGACAGAAAATATAGCAAACAAAATGTAAAATCAACTAAAGTATTACAAAATAAAATAAACATTAGTAATAAAAAAAAATATAAAGCAATGAAAAAAAATAAAATCATAGTAATTGGGGCAAAATAATACAAGAATTTATCTTTTATTCTCTTTGAGATTGCCTTCAAGTACATTTTTCTGATTCTCATTATTCTTCACTGCTGCTTTTTCCTTTACTGGTTTCTTTTTTCGTGTCTAATGCCAGAATTTCATTAACTTTAGCACCTTTTTTTCGCTTTAACTTTACTTTTATTGGGTTTAGCTGTAGTGGGTGTCGTACTATCATTTTCACTTGCTGGTGGGCTTAAAGTAAGTTGTTTACTGCACTTGGTCATAATGAAATTTTCTAAATCCATTAATCTTTGGTTAATTTTTTCAATTAGACCTGTTAGCATGCTCACAGTTGAGGAATCAGTTTGGTTTCCTTTCATTTTTGTTGTGTACAAACTGTTTTTTTTTTGTTTTTTTTTTCCATAAATACATTTTTTTAGCTTCTTCGTAACTTAATTTACTGATTACCATCTTCTTTTTTATTTCAAATTCTTCTGCATATACCGGACACGGTTTTGAGGTGGTAAGGTGACCACCTTGGCATAAACAGCACTTAGTTTCAGTGCAAGGGTCATCGTGTTTCAATTTAATTTTCTGCAAACTGGTTGGCTCTTGCACGATGATTTATGGTGGCCCAGTAAACCACAAGTGAAGCAGATGAGTGGCGAAGCTATATAAATGTGCACAGGCACTGACATATAGCCGATGTGGAGGCATTCTGGAATATTCGGGGAGTCGAACATTGCTAGAAACAGCACAGATTTCTTCGTGTTGTTCCTCATTCTCCTTATGTGCAAAACGCTTTCAATTTGTCAAGGATTTCATCTTCGTCTAGATCTCTTATTTCTGTACAATAAATAATACTCTTTGAATAATTCATAGTTTTGTGTGGTTGAGCTGTAATGTTAAGACCATTAACATTCAACTACTACCATGTTTTAAAGTTACATAAGTACTACCATGGGTCTCTTATGACCCACACAATAAAAGTTTAAATTTTTTAAATAATTTTTTTAACAACTAAATTTTTTTTAAATAATAGAATACATAACAAAAGTGACACATTTTTAAAATACAAATACAATAAAAATAACTTATTTTTACTCTTTCCAAAAAAAGATATTTGAATTAGAAAAAAAAGTGCAAAAAAAACCAACTCTTTAAATAGTATAAAAATCAATATGTAAAAATGAATTTTAAGAGGGTCATCTTTCTTCTTATCAAATTTAAGAATGTTCTGCTCATTCTGAAACCAAAAGTAATTCAATATCTTAAATAATAAAGAAACTGTGAGGGGCTCTCTGCTACTCTAACAAATAAATTAAAATTTTATCTTCACAGTTCCGGCAGAGACATTTAGATTCAGAGTGATTCTTGAAACCTGTGTTATTACATTTATAGCATTTTGTTCAATGATACTGGTCAGACTTTTTGCACAATTCATTCTCATTTAGGTGTATTTCTGAATCTGTATCATGATCAGAATGAATGCACTGATTGTCACTGTAATTACTCATTAGATCCTCATTATCATCAGACACAGGATTCTGATTTCCATCATCTTTGTTCATATATGCCAACCAATCCTTATAATGTCTGCCATCCACAATAAAACCCTCATTAGTCATATCACTATGAATACTTTAAACAACATTTTAATAACGTAATTACTACCACGGGTCAAATTTGACCCCAAAACGTTAATTAGACAGACACAGGTAATCACTGAAAGAAGACAAAGAGGTTAACTGTAACAGCTGTTACTAGGGGGAGAATACATGATTCCTGGTGGCGCTGCCTAGCAAGAAACCAGAGAAACCTTAGTTTTTATTTTATGCTCCGGTCGTTTTTGACCCATGGTAGTAATTAAAGGCTAAAGGAATTTGCTTTTAAAGGTTAAAAGCAATTTGTTCTTTTGGACAGTGTAATAGGAGAAGGCCTTCTTTTCTCAGTTTTTTAACTTTCATTTGCTTGGAATATGAATAAATCCATTTGTGTATGGCAAAAGGGCTGATATCATTAAAGGTCTTATCTTCATCTTGTATCTTTACAACAAGGTATCGGGGAGCAGAGTTAGGAAGATCTTTACATTGTTCATACCAATGTTTCTTTTGATAATTGTGACTTCATGTGTCATTGCTAACATTTTCACTTACATTTTTGCATATATTCATCATAATACCGCTGATATTAACAGTTTTTTTTTTTTAAATCGCAAATATTTAAAGGCTTTTTAATAGCTTTAACCATACGGTGATTAGAGAGATAAAGAGGAGGCTCATACTTATAGTCTATCTGAAACAAAAATTCCCATTATGGGTATTAAAATCACACATATGATCATTCTATAAGAATGCTACACACATTATATAGCTGAGTGTAAAATCAAGAAGCACCTCTCTGTTGTGCCAGTATTCCCCTAAAATCATAATGATGTTCACCTCACAGTTGGCGAACCTCGTCTCACAAGAATGAACCTAATAGCTGATAATGGGAAGAAAATTCAAATACGATACCTTTTCATTTATTCTCTTCAATTTAACATCCTGGGTATATGGTGAATGTGAAGTTGAAGTAAACACTTCTAATCCTAATGGTTGGATCAAAAATATTATTGCCAATAACAAACAATTTGTCACTAGAAACAAATAAAAATCATAAAAAATAATAAAATTTTCTTTTTTTTTAATTATAAGAATAAACAATAAAAAGGATTATTCACATCATCAAGAAACATACCAACAAATTGAAGCTGCCTAAAGTTCCTACAATACAAAAAAAAAAAAAAAAAAAAAAAAAAAAAAAATAAAAGTAACTCCTTTAGTTATAAAATCATATTGAGTGGGTATTTGAGGGGCTATTCTGTACATTGTGTTTTCCATAAAAGTACATACAATCCATATGTAACTCACTCTACATTTTCAAAACTTTTGTTATAATTGCTAAAATAAATCAAAATTCAATATTAACAATTTCTAGGAACATTTTTTGACTAATTTTATTCCCATTCCATGATTAAAATTAAAATTTGTACTGTATGGAGATTGTTCCCATACAGTTCTTATTTCTGATAACATAATATACAACCTGAAGGGACTCAGGTTAGCCATGTGAGTTAAAGCGTTAGCCTTAATCTCACATGGTAAACCTAGAGTGGCGAGTTCGATTCTCGCCTGGGCAAAGGAAATTATTTAGTGACAGAATTCATTAAATAACATCCTAAGTCCCACCCTGGCTAGAATAGGGTGGTAACCTGTAGATAAACCGTCCCAATTTGCCTTATTTGCAAAAAGTGGACGTTAATAAGTAACAATAATAACAACCAGATATTCCAAGTTTTAATTTGTAACAGACACTACAACCACTTGTAATGGACTCTACAAGAAGCTCCAAAATATACTTCGACTATCTGTTTTTGGTGTATAGTAGATTAATGCAACTGACCTGGGTATTTTTTATCATATATCTGTAAGGATAAAATCTGTATAGTGATAAATACATTTATTTATAAACTTCTCATTTTCTTCATTTGCAATGTAAATTTGGAGGTCATTTCCAATTTTTTTTCAAGAAGACAAACCTAACCTAACATCTCTCATGGTAACGGCTTGTAGCAAATTAGGCTAGTTTCTTCAATGTCCTTTTTATCCTCAACATCATAAGAATATTTGGAAGTAGCTCTCTATTGAATGTTCATTGAAGGTAATACTTGATATTTAAGCTGAAAATTTCATGATTTATCAGCTTATTGTTAATATGACATGAGTGATGGAGGTTTACTGAAGGCTGAAAACTACTAACTGCAAATATCTCACTTATAATTTGGCACAGAGAAAAAATGTACAGTACAAATTCATAAAAAACATTTTTTTTTTTTTAAGATTGGTTACATTCAATTTCAATATAGTTAATAATAAAGAAGACATTTGGAATTTTCCATTTCCCCCTTGATATCTCCCTCCACTGGTACAATTTCAGCCATTAACAAATAGGATCGCGTGCACACACACCCATATCATTTTGGAAAGACCAAATTTTCATCTTCTTCAACGTTGGATCAATGGACATTTGAAGAAAATGTTTATTATTTGTGTCATGAGTACTTCTGATAATGTTCCACCCAGACGAGAGTACTCGCGCCCCCCCCCCCCCGCTCCTTTATTTAAGCTTTTTTGCAGATGAATCAGCGAGATCGTTTCCCAAAATTCCCGAATGCCCTTTGATTCAGCAAAAGTGTATATGTATATTATTTTGTTTAAGTCTTGTAAGTAACTGTCTGATTTTTTCTGTCAAAGGGTCATGAATTGTGTAATTTTGAAGTGATTGTAAAGAATTGTGGCTATTAGTGTAAATGTTGATGTGTGTTGAAGGTTGTTTGTCGTCTATGTACAGTAAACTATTTAAGATTGCAATTTTTTCTGCCTGATTATTGGTACACAGTTTTCCAAGTCTGAATTTTTGTATTTCTATTAGTTCGTCTCTTTTAAAAACTACAAAAGCACAACCGACTCGGGTATCATCCTTACTGCCATCAGTATAAATGCTTATTTCGGCATTATTGTATGGATTTAAACAAATACTTGGATATAACGACGGATGGAGTTCCTTAATAATGGCTATCTCTTTCTATTTCTTCAGGCAGATAGTTTGAGTTGGCTGTTGAGGTTTTCAAAAGAGAAAATTGAGTTACGTACTGCTTTGCAATGAGATCTATTGGCATTAATTTACCTAATACATAAATATATATATGTCCTATAACCCAAATTATAGGAATGAACAGATTTAAGAAGTGAATGTAAGCTATAATATTCCTGTAAGCTAGGATTAATAAAACACACACACACACACACATATATATGTAGATGGTAAGGTGGGACAAGAGAGGAGAGTCTGGATGAGAAGGTAGTGGGAGTGAACAGGCTGATTATTAGATCAAGGGGAAATTGACATGGACCCTGCTGGAAAATACAGCTATCCGGACCTCTCTGGATTTTGAGCAGAATTGCTAGGTCTCTGAAATAGAAGACATTGACAAAAATTAAAAGAATTTTCTCTACTATCTGAAGAAGTACCAGTAAAATTATATACATTTTTTCTGTTTGGGAAGTGTTCCCACATAGGGATCCCAACCATTGACATTTTTTTTTAATTCCTCAACTGGCTAAGAGATTGGAAGGGAAAATAGTAAAAAAGACTATTCAGAATAATATTTTATTTTTGCTAAGATTTCATTTGGTCCCAATATATGCTTTTATATTTAATTTTATAGTGAGCTCATGTGATTTATTAAAACTCAATTTTAAATTAATTCAGGAGTATAGAAGTAATGTTTTTGTTTTTTTTTGTTATTTCTTTCAAAATATAAGGGTTTTTATTTTACATATATTAAGTTTATTATGTAACCTTCTTGTACAATTATTATTTTAATTAGAAAGCACCATAATTTTATAAATGTGAACCAATAATTACCTCGAGCGGGAAATTTTAATGAATCCAGTGCCACTAGTTCATTTGATAATGGTGAGAGCACTGGAGCTTTGAGTGATCAGATTGAATCTCCCTCTGGTAGAATTTTTATTTATATTAATTCCTTCTTTAATATTTTCTTTATTTATGAGTCTTCTACATTTGCACTAATGTTTTTACCACAAAAAATAAGGTGTTCTATAATTTTTTATTTTTTTTTTCATTTATTTCATTGAGAAAATACTTCAAGAATGGGCTGTGTACGTTTGTGGTTTATCCAAGTGGACCCAAAAAATGCAAAGTACAGCATGTTGGAGTGAGAATGTTAAAAAGAAAGTGAAGAAAAATATGTTGGTTTGAAACAGCACTTAAGATCTTAGATTGATGAAGATAACTCCACATAAAGGTAATTTATAAATAATGCTAAGGAGGAAAGAATGATGGGATTTCCACTGACATGATGAAAACCATGAGAACCCAAGGTACAGAAATGTTTCAATATCTTTTAAACTTAGTATGAAAGGAAAAAATAATTCACAAAGACTGGGAAGACTTCATTAGTGCCATATTTTTCAAAAAGGGACTCAGCAGGGAGTACCAGTACCATAGAGATATTTCTCTTCTCCGCTCACCATCAAAATATATTCTCAGATATTAGAAAGGAGACTCAGAACAATTGTTGAGACCTAGTTAGTGGCTGAAAAAAGTTCAAATTAGCAGGAGTACATAGGATCTGACTTTCACCCTGAGGTAAATATCTGTGAAGGTCATAGAAAATGACGAGGAAGTATTTGCCTGCTTTGTCAACCTAGCTAAAGTATTTAGCATTTCAAGAGGTGATATTGGTGATTTGCTTCAAGAAAGGAGGTAGGTTTCCTTGGATGTTATTGGAAATCTCTACGGGGACAAAGGAATGTGGTTTCGATATGCAATGAGATATTCAGGCAGTTAAAAATCACTGGAGTAATTAGGTAAGGATATAGCTTCAGTCCACTATTTTTTAATGTGGTATTTGAAAGAGATCCAAGAAAAGCACAACTGAAAATGAAGCTCTTCCAATGTGGTCATAGCAGGCTCTTCCCATCCCTGTTTGCTATACTAGCCTAGGAGGGCGACTTTGTGGTCTTTGGCAACAATGGGAAGAATTTCCAGTTTAACAGTCAAGAATATTTAAATGTAATTGACATTGAAATGAATGTGACAAAGACACAAACTATGGGTATCCCAAAGAGGACCAGTGAAATCATGTCATAAAGCTTGATCGAACCTGAATAGCATTGTTCAGTGATTTTAAATACCTGAGAACTCATCAAAATGAGAATGGCTGGGTAGAGGAAGGTCATAAGGAATAGGGTAAAGACAACCCTTTAGAAAGGCTCATTGGGATGAAAAGAATTCTCAAAAAGAATGAAATTTATAATTTTTAGAAATTCTCTGAATATTGTTGTAATATATTGACGTATTTGGGCTTGTCTTGGGCCCTAAAACACAACTATAAGCAATGGAGATACAGATTTCCATGGGGTTGAAGATAAGAGATGGAGAAACCAAGTGAGAACATACCAATTTGATCCAACCTTGGCTTTTGTGCAGCAAAGGATGTAATAGAGACCCTACTGATCTCATCTCACCACAAATTCTCTATTTCTATATAAAAACCAGATGAGAGGGGGGGGTACTGAAGGGTGAAAACAAGCATGAATATCTTGCTTAATATTTGAATTATGAAAAAAATGCATAGAATACCAATTGTAGACCATCAATAGTTTAACATGATTGGTTACCCCTTAAGGGAAATCTTCTGAAGGCAGAGGAATAAAGTTCAACAATTTCAATTTTTAATGAGACAAACCTTCTAACCAATGAATTCCATTGAGGGATAAAGTTGTTTTTATAGGGAGGTTAATTTTTATCTTTGACAATAACTTTTTTGATATGAAAGGATAGGCAACTATGATTTTGATTCAATGTTTTAGATATTGTATATACTAAGATGTATATTATGGATCATTCATTTATGTTTAATCCTCATTCTCTGAACAAACTAAATTGAATTTTATATGTGGAATTTAAGGTAATTTGATCCAATTACAATTTTGCAGGAGCATCTGCTTCTTCATTAGCATATCCCAATTGAACAATCGCTTTTATTTTATTTTCCTGTAATTTATTTTTTATGGTTATGATACCAAAAATAAGAGGGAAGAATAAATGTTATTTAATAATTAATGAGTAGATGAGAGTTTGAATATACAAAAGTTTGCTCTATTCATACTGCAGAAATCAACTAATCAATAAATCTTTCTGTATAGTCTACCCTACAAAAAAAAAAAAAAGGCTTTGTTTCTTGTTTGAAATAGTTGATTGGCAGAACTTGGCAGAACAGAGAAGTCTGGCATCAGTAGCCTCATTTGTCTATAGGCTAATAGGCTTAACATCCAGAGAAAAGTAAACTTAGAAATTGAATATAACAACATAAAACAACAAGATGAAACGCAAAACTATTAACTACAATAGTAAAACACAAGTTGAAAAATATATATGCTTTACTATTTTCAATATCTTCTACAACAGGAGAAAATATTTTTCAAACTTCTGGAAGTTGAACCCAAACCTCTATGATATCTACACGAGTACAATGCCAACTATGGTTCACGTCAAGCATTTTCCTCTCACCAAAAAATATATTATCAATAGTTATACTTACTGAATAAGTATTTCCGATTTACTTCTCTTCTGACATGTGAAAAATAGTAATACTTCGTCTGGTGCTCCATTTATTATTGGTTCTAGAATTATTTCTAATTCAAAAAAAATATTATTATTTACTGATTCAAAGTTTTTTTTCACACAATAAATAGTAATATTGAAAGTGGATTCCATCCATTTGTGATACAAATTTTTGATAATAAATTCCAACAATTTCTAATTCAAAATTTTGTGTAATGAGAAATATTAATATTTAATGATGGTGAATTCCATCTATTTCTGATTCATAATTTTTACCAGGTGATAAATAGTAATATTTGATGATGGAAAATTGGCGAATTCCATCTTTTTCAAATTGTTTTAATCATAATAGATAGTAATAGTTGATGATGGTGAATTCCATCTATTCCTGATTCAATTTTTTTTCCACATATAAATAGTATAATTTGATGATTGTTGAATTACATCTGTTTCTGATTCAAATTTTTTTCCACATAATAAATAGTAATATTTGATGATGGTGAACTCCATCTATTCCTGATTCAAAATTTTTTACACATAATAAATAGTATAATTTGATGATTGTTGAATTACATCTGTTTCTGATTCAAATTTTTTTCCACATAATAAATAGTAATATTTGATGATTGTTGAATTACATCTATTCCTGATTCAAATTTTTTTCCCGGATAATAAATTGTATAATTTGATGATTGTTGAATTACATCTGTTTCTGATTCAAATTTTTTTCCACATAATAAATAGTAATATTTGATGATGGTGAATTCCATCTATTCCTGATTCAAAATTTTTTCCACATAATAAATAGTATAATTTGATGATTGTTGAATTACATCTGTTTCTGATTCAATTTTTTTTCCACATAATAAATAGTAATATTTGATGATTGTTGAATTCCATCTATTCCTGATTCAAATTTTTTTCCCGGATAATAAATTGTATAATTTGATGATTGTTGAATTACATCTGTTTCTGATTCAAATTTTTTTCCACATAATAAATAGTAATATTTGATGATGGTGAACTCCATCTATTCCTGATTCAAAATTTTTTCCCGCATAATAAATAGTATAATTTGATGATTGTTGAATTACATCTGTTTCTGATTCAAATTTTTTTCCACATAATAAATAGTAATATTTGATGATGGTGAATTCCATCTATTCCTGATTCAAAATTTTTTCCCGCATAATAAATAGTATAATTTGATGATAGTGAATTCCATCTATTCCTGATTCAAAATTTTTTCCACATAATAAATAGTATAATTTGATGATTGTTGAATTACATCTGTTTCTGATTCAAATTTTTTTCCACATAATAAATAGTAATATTTGATGATTGTTGAATTCCATCTATTCCTGATTCAAATTTTTTTCCCGGATAATAAATTGTATAATTTGATGATTGTTGAATTACATCTGTTTCTGATTCAAATTTTATTCCACATAATAAATAGTAATATTTGACGATGGTGAATTCCATCTATTCCTGATTCAAAATTTTTTCCCGCATAATAAATAGTATAATTTGATGATTGTTGAATTACATCTGTTTCTGATTCAAATTTTTTTCCACATAATAAATAGTAATATTTGATGATGATGAATTCCATCTATTCCTGATTCAAAATTTTTTCCCGCATAATAAATAGTATAATTTGATGATTGTTGAATTACATCTGTTTCTGATTCAAATTTTTTTCCACATAATAAATAGTAATATTTGATGATGGTGAATTCCATCTATTCCTGATTCAAAATTTTTTCCCGCATAATAAATAGTATAATTTGATGATTGTTGAATTACATCTGTTTCTGATTCAATTTTTTTTCCACATAATAAATAGTAATATTTGATGATTGTTGAATTCCATCTATTCTTGATTCAAATTTTTTTCCCGGATAATAAATTGTATAATTTGATGATTGTTGAATTCCATCTGTTTCTGATTCAAATTTTTTTCCACATAATAAATAGTAATATTTGATGATGGTGAATTCCATCTATTCCTGATTCAAAATTTTTTCCCGCATAATAAATAGTATAATTTGATGATTGTTGAATTACATCTGTTTCTGATTCAAATTTTTTTCCACATAATAAATAGTAATATTTGATGATGGTGAATTCCATCTATTCCTGATTCAAAATTTTTTCCTGCATAATAAATAGTATAATTTGATGATGGTGAATTCCATCTATTCCTGATTCAAAATTTTTTCCACATAATAAATAGTATAATTTGATGATTGTTGAATTACATCTGTTTCTGATTCAATTTTTTTTCGACATAATAAATAGTAATATTTGATGATTGTTGAATTCCATCTATTCCTGATTCAAATTTTTTTCCCGGATAATAAATTGTATAATTTGATGATTGTTGAATTACATCTGTTTCTGATTCAAATTTTTTTCCACATAATAAATAGTAATATTTGATGATGGTGAATTCCATCTATTCCTGATTCAAAATTTTTTATACATAATAAATAGTATAATTTGATGATTGTTGAATTACATCTGTTTCTGATTCAAATTTTTTTCCACATAATAAATAGTAATATTTGATGATGGTGAATTCCATCTATTCCTGATTCAAAATTTTTTCCCGCATAATAAATAGTATAATTTGATGATTGTTGAATTACATCTGTTTCTGTGTCAAATTTTTTTCCACATAATAAATAGTAATATTTGATGATGGTGAATTCCATCTATTCCTGATTCAAAATTTTTTCCCGCATAATAAATAGTATAATTTGATGATTGTTGAATTACATCTGTTTCTGATTCAAATTTTTTTCCACATAATAAATAGTAATATTTGATGATGGTGAATTCCATCTATTCCTGATTCAAAATTTTTTCCCAGATAATAAATTGTATAATTTGATGACTGTTGAATTACATCTGTTTCTGATTCAAATTTTTACCCACATAATAAATAGTAATATTTGATGATGGTGAATTCCATCTATTCCTGATTCAAAATTTTTTCCCGCATAATAAATAGTATAATTTGATGATTGTTGAATTACATCTGTTTCTGATTCAAATTTTTTTCCACATAATAAATAGTAATATTTGATGATGGTGAATTCCATCTGTTTCTGATTCAATTTTTTTTCCACATAATAAATAGTAATATTTGATGATGGTGAATTCCATCTATTCCTGATTCAAAATTTTTTACACATAATAAATAGTATAATTTGATGATTGTTGAATTACATCTGTTTCTGATTCAAATTTTTTTCCACATAATAAATAGTAATATTTGATGATGGTGAATTCCATCTATTCCTGATTCAAAATTTTTTCCCGCATAATAAATAGTATAATTTGATGATGGTGAATTCCATCTATTCCTGATTCAAAATTTTTTCCACATAATAAATAGTATAATTTGATGATTGTTGAATTACATCTGTTTCTGATTCAAATTTTTTTCCACATAATAAATAGTAATATTTGATGATTGTTGAATTCCATCTATTCCTGATTCAAATTTTTTTCCCGGATAATAAATTGTATAATTTGATGATTGTTGAATTACATCTGTTTCTGATTCAAATTTTTTTCCACATAATAAATAGTAATATTTGATGATGGTGAATTCCATCTATTCCTGATTCAAAATTTTTTATACATAATAAATAGTATAATTTGATGATTGTTGAATTACATCTGTTTCTGATTCAAATTTTTTTCCACATAATAAATAGTAATATTTGATGATGGTGGATTCCATCTATTCCTGATTCAAAATTTTTTCCCGCATAATAAATAGTATAATTTGATGATTGTTGAATTACATCTGTTTCTGTGTCAAATTTTTTTCCACATAATAAATAGTAATATTTGATGATGGTGAATTCCATCTATTCCTGATTCAAAATTTTTTCCCGCATAATAAATAGTATAATTTGATGATTGTTGAATTACATCTGTTTCTGATTCAAATTTTTTTCCACATAATAAATAGTAATATTTGATGATGGTGAATTCCATCTATTCCTGATTCAAAATTTTTTCCCAGATAATAAATTGTATAATTTGATGACTGTTGAATTACATCTGTTTCTGATTCAAATTTTTACCCACATAATAAATAGTAATATTTGATGATGGTGAATTCCATCTATTCCTGATTCAAAATTTTTTCCCGCATAATAAATAGTATAATTTGATGATTGTTGAATTACATATGTGTCGGATACAAATTTTTTTTTCCCACATAATAAATAGTAATATTTGATGATGGTGAATTCCATCTGTTTCTGATTCAATTTTTTTTCCACATAATAAATAGTAATATTTGATGATGGTGAATTCCATCTATTCCTGATTCAAAATTTTTTACACATAATAAATAGTATAATTTGATGATTGTTGAATTACATCTGTTTCTGATTCAAATTTTTTTCCACATAATAAATAGTAATATTTGATGATGGTGAATTCCATCTATTCCTGATTCAAAATTTTTTCCCGCATAATAAATAGTATAATTTGATGATGGTGAATTCCATCTATTCCTGATTCAAAATTTTTTCCACATAATAAATAGTATAATTTGATGATTGTTGAATTACATCTGTTTCTGATTCAAATTTTTTTCCACATAATAAATAGTAATATTTGATGATTGTTGAATTCCATCTATTCCTGATTCAAATTTTTTTCCCGGATAATAAATTGTATAATTTGATGATTGTTGAATTACATCTGTTTCTGATTCAAATTTTTTTCCACATAATAAATAGTAATATTTGATGATGGTGAATTCCATCTATTCCTTATTCAAAATTTTTTCCCGCATAATAAATTGTATAATTTGATGATTGTTGAATTACATCTGTTTCTGATTCAAATTTTTTTCCACATAATAAATAGTAATATTTGATGATGGTGAATTCCATCTATTCCTGATTCAAAATTTTTTCCCGCATAATAAATAGTATAATTTGATGATTGTTGAATTACATCTGTTTCTGATTCAAATTTTTTTCCACATAATAAATAGTAATATTTGATGATGGTGAATTCCATCTATTCCTGATTCAAAATTTTTTCCCGCATAATAAATAGTATAATTTGATGATTGTTGAATTACATCTGTTTCTGATTCAAATTTTTTTCCACATAATAAATAGTAATATTTGATGATGGTGAATTCCATCTATTCCTGATTCAAAATTTTTTCCCGCATAATAAATAGTATAATTTGATGATTGTTGAATTACATCTGTTTCTGATTCAAATTTTTTTCCACATAATAAATAGTAATATTTGATGATGGTGAATTCCATCTATTCCTGATTCAAAATTTTTTCCCAGATAATAAATTGTATAATTTGATGATTGTTGAATTACATCTGTTTCTGATTCAAATTTTTTTCCACATAATAAATAGTAATATTTGATGATGGTGAATTCCATCTATTCCTGATTCAAAATTTTTTCCCGGATAATAAATTGTATAATTTGATGACTGTTGAATTACATCTGTTTCTGATTCAAATTTTTTTCCACATAATAAATAGTAATATTTGATGATGGTGAATTCCATCTATTCCTGATTCAAAATTTTTTCCTCATAAAAAATTGTAATATTTGATGAAAGTAAATTCTGTCCATTTCTTTTGTTTTATGTACAATATATTTACAAATTATGTTCTGTAACAAAATATATTTTGTAATTCCAATACATTTTCCATAACTTGCCCAAGGCTAGAGCAAGCCAGTATTGATGATTCCTCTTGTTCTCAGGATGAGCCTGAAAGTCAACCCTTATTCTCGCTGGGAGCAGTAAGAAGAAGGAAGGAAGCAGGAACCATGAAGTGAGTGACATTATGAGGAGGTGGGGGGATCTAATGAAATCACTCCCATTCACTTATATGTTTGGGCACATTTAGAATACCTTAGAAAACTGGACAAGAGTTGGTCCTCAGGATTCTGATTATTGAATAAATTGTTATGGAGGGATTGGTGTCGAATTATGATTGTTTGGTGACACAAATGACATTTAGGTGTTAATGAAGATCTCTATAAGTAATGTAAAAGGGATCACCAACTATTGTGGGAAGAACTTTGGATTACAAAGCTTAGCTGTTCCCCACAGCTTTATATCATAAGTTGAGATTGGTTTGAGGAGTGAGTGTTCAATAGGAAGTTTGATTTGTACTGATACATTTGATGAAAAAATGTATAGAACTTAAATTGTAGAGTAACTCTTAGTTCAACAAGATTTGACTATTACATTTTTCTTAGTCCCATAATAATGTAGGTATCTTGAATTTTCAAATTACCATTCCCTCTCCCCCCCCCCTATCTATCTCTGGGTATATTTGCATATATATATATATATATATATATATATATATATATATATATATATATATATATATATATATATATATATATATATATATATATATACATATATATATAATATATATATATATATATATATATATATATATATACATATATATATATATATATATATATATATATATATATATGTAGCTAAGGCGATGCCCGGGAAATCATTCTTGACTGACTAATGATGGTATTTTGATAGTAAGACTTCAATGTGTACAATTACACTTCCCTCCACGACGTAATGATTTTCCGAAATAGCCAACCCTGAAGGGTAACTTTATATCCCTTGTTTACTTCAATTTACGACAAAAGTGAATGCACGCAAAAGTTACTCTAAATAACAAAGTAAAAAACTTTTGTTATGTGCACGTTTTCCGAAAAACAAATAGAAAATAAAAAAAGCGAGTTTTTCATTTCAGCCATTCTTATAATCCCTTCTCCCCTTTGAACCTAAAATTTTTAATATAGCTTATAATCATGGAAGAATTAATGCTAATTCACACACCGAGTTTTGCTAAGTTCGGTTCAATCGTTAGTGCCCAACAAAATTGTTGGCTCCCGCTTTAGATAGTGTATATCTCGTTTATACCTTTCTATACGGCAAAAGTGAATATAACAAAAGTTACTGAAAATAACAAAATAAATAACTTTTGTCATGTGCATGTTTGTCGAAAAACCAATAGGAAACGAAATATCACTACTGTTAATTTCAGGCCACCCTTACAAACCCCACTCCTGCTCGTCCCTAGAAATGTTGATATGGCTTATGATAAATAAGGCGTCAACACTAATAAAAATACCGAGCTTTATTTAGTTCGGTTGAGTCTTTTGAGCCCAATAAAATTGTTGACTCCCGCTATAGTTTTTAGTTTATAACTCATTTATACTTCGGTATACGACATAAGCGTATATAACAAAAGTTACTCTAAATATCAAAATAAACAACTTTTGTTATGTTCGAATTTGCCGAAAACCCAATAGGAAACGAAATATCGCTATTTTTAATTTCAGGCCTCCCTTATAACCCCCACTCCTCTTCGTCTGAGAGAATATTAATATAGCCTCAAGTCTAAGTTGGGTCAATAGTAATATACATACCAAGTTTCATAAAATTCGGTTCAGCCGTTTATGCGTGACAAACAAACAAACATATACGAAGAAACAAAATGCAGTTATGGTGTCTATGACATGTGAAACGAAAAGTTATCGTGAAATTTCGCGAAAAAAATCAATGTACAGGTAGAGGTTACAATTTTATATATATAGAGATTACACATAATTATAATTTTGAATGTACCTCATTTTCGCCATCTCCTAGGTATGTCCATTGGACATTTGAAGAAATGTTTTGAAAATCGCTTCATGAGTACGAACTCAAGATCTGATTTCCTTTAAGGGAAATCTGCTAATAGTAATTTTTACTGATGATTTTAGTATATTTCTGTTTCAAAATTTCTGTATCACCTTTAAAAAAAATTCCGTCATGAGTACAACCTCAATAGCTGATTTCCCTTAAGGGAAATCTGCTAAAACTATATAGTAGTATTATTTACTATTGGTCTATCTCCGTTTATTTCTGATTCTGTATCCTTTTTCACAAATGAAACAAAAAAAAAGTGTAAAGAATATAATTTACATAACATTACAAAATCTTTTGTACCTTAGGAAAAACGAGATAATATTTAAATATATCCGGAGGAAAAAGAAAAAAACAGACTAATTTCATGTATTCAGAGAGACTGCTCAACCATAACTGGCAAAGCTGGGAGGGTTGGTTGAGAGATAAGGAGCTTTTAATACCTCAGACTCCAAAACATCTGTTTTAAAATTAACATTTTCTGTTGTTCCGTGCTTTTCTAACTTGACTCAAAACACTGTTCATTATCCATGGTTTATTGTAACTATGCTTTGTTGATTCTTTATGGTTTGCTGAAAAGAAAAATCATTATAAATTATATTTATATAATTCTTTGGAATAAAGCAGATTTTCTAAGGGACATCACCTTTTGGGGTTATTTTCAAGACGCGATTTTTCAAACATATCTTCGAATGCCCATAGATTATATCTAATTGTTACCCATTATATATAATTGTGAACATTTTTTTTTTTTTTATTGAGAAAAGATCCCATAAACATACATATATTTTAGCAGATTTCCCTTCAGGGAAATATATATATATATATATATATATATATATATATATATATATATATATATATATATATATATACTAGCTCAGATACCCGGCTTCGCCCGGGGCGGACATTTACCCGTCCCAGTGTTTAGGATTGATATCCGTCGTTGCCGTGGATTTGCTAATAATAGAATTATTTGTTCGATAAGGCTTCACAGTCTTCGATATTTTCCCGTCTCTTATACATGTAAATATGGTGAATTTTTATTTCAGGCCTCCCTTATAACCCCCCTCCCGTTCGAACCTAAAAATTTTAATATAACTTATAATCATGGAAGAATTAATGCTAATTGACATACCGAGTTTTGTTTAGTTCGGTTCAGCCGTTAGTGCCCGCTAAAGTTTTAACGTATAACTCATTTATACTTAGGTATACGACAAAAGTGTATATAACAAAAGTTACTCCAAATAACAAAATAAACAACTTTTGTTATGTTTATATTTGCGGAAAAACCAATAGGAAACGAAATATCGCTATTTTTAATTTCAGGCTTTCCTTATAACCCCCACTCCTGCCCGTCCATAGAAATGTTGGTATGGCTTATTATAATTAAGGCCTCACTGCTAATACACATACCGGGTTTTATTTAGTTCGGTTGAGTCTTTTTTGGCAAATAATATTGTTGACTCCCGCTATAATTTTTAGCGTATAACGCATTTAAACTTCGGTATACGACCAAAGTGTATATAACAAAAGTTACTCTAAATAACACAATAAACAACTTTTGTTATGTGCATATTTGCCGAAAAACCAATTGAAAACGAAATATCGCTATTTTTAATTCCAGGCTTCCCTTATAACCCCCACTCCTTTTCGTCTCAGAGAAAATTAATATAGCCTAAAGTCTAAGTTGGGTTAGTAGTAATATACATACCAAGTTTCATAAAATTCGGTTCAGCCATTTATGCGTGAAAAGGTAACAAACAAACAAACAAACAAACAAACAAACAAACAAAAAACAAACAAACAAACAAACAAACAAACAAACATACACGAAAGAAACAAAATGCAGATATGGTGTCTATGACATGTGAAACGAAAAGTTATCGTGAAATTTCGCGAAAAAAATCAATGTACAGACAGAGGTTACAATTTTATATATATATATATATAGATATATATATATCAATCTATCTATCTATATATTTTTCTGTTACCGCTCTAGCGGTCGCAATTTTTGTGTAATCGTTACCAAACTCGATATTTAGTCGTTTTATGTAAAAAGAAAGATCAAGTTCATTAACGGCTGAAATCGGACCAGCGGGAGGGGGGGGGTTTAAAGGGGGAGAATTTTGAAAATTCGAAATATCTCCGTTACTATAACTCGGATCGAAAAAGTGTATAGAATCAATCTTATTGAAAATTAAATACACTATAAATGATGTCATATACATTTATTCTCTATCTTGAATATTAACCGAGATATCTGCATTTTTCAGTTTTCAGCCTTCAGTAAACCCCAACTTCTACTAGTGTTACATAAATAATGCTCTGTTATATAATAAAAGATATTAATCGAAGCCTAAATATCAAATATTGTTTTCATTGAACTTTTACTTTGTGAGATATATGAAAATACGTTCTGTTGACCCCCCCCCCTCTTTTGTTTTTGTATTACTAAAATTTGAGTGATTGAGATAAAACTGATTCTGATTCATTAAAAATTACACCACTAGCTTTAGTAAATTGTTTTCAATAAAATTAATATGTTATATTCAAATATATTTCATGAATTGTTTGTCTTTCCGGTCTATCTATGCAGCGCTACGAGGTTGGCTTGCCTGTTTGTTTACAATTCAGCCTTGTATTGTAGATTTACTGAGCATTCACGGCTGTGTTACCTGTATGTATTTTTACCTATTGTAAACCTTCACGTGGGAAATCTGCTTTGTTGACGCAGCCCCTGCGTGACGGACTTTTTTTTATTTTGCGGTTGGCATTAATTGTAGACCTTTAAGATATATAACAGTTCTTGCGAGACTGGAGAGTATTTACTACTGAGTGATTAATATGACTGCAACCTCCGTTATCCAAGGACGACCAGGAATTAGTTGTCTCCATTAGACTGATGGGCTACATTGTACCCGGAGGTTCTGTGGTCAGTCCACGGGTCCGTCTGTCTGTGGACGGGAGCTAAGAAAGTCATAATCGTTAGTCATCCATAGGGGCTGCCAGACCTATATTCTCTACATACTCCAGCTGATTCATAAGCACTGTGACACTAGCGCGCTCCGTCACCAAACTCGATATTTAATCGTTTTATGTAAAAAGGAAGATCAAGTTCGTTAACGGCTCCAGTGGGACCACTCCCCCTTCCACTGGTCCGATTTCAGCCGTTAACGAACTTGATCTTCCATTTTAAGCAGGGAGACTTTCGAAAATTCCAAATATCTCCGTTATTATACGACGGATCAAATGTATATAACTAATTTTTTGCATAGATATAGAGAAAATGTGACGATATCAGATCACAAGTGTTTTATACCAGCACGTGGTCAAACTGCTTAGTTTAGGCAGCCCCTGAGTGACCTACTTTTCAAATAGTGAAAGCAATTTTATATTCTTATTGCGAATTTGTTTTTTTAAATAGAACGTAATTCTGTGCTGACCTATATTTTATATTTTTAACTCCTTATTTGTGGAAAGATTTCTCATCCCAATATGCGTATACAACACACACACACACATATATGTGTATATATACATATATATATATATATATATATATATATATATATATATATATATATATATTAGAGTAGGTTTTGAAACATCGCGCCGTTAGTACCTCAGTAGCTGATTTCTCTTAAGGTATATCTCATAATAACTGTTGTATAATCAAATAGTACATTAATAACATATTGTTACGTTTTTATTACAAAAACCAGTAATAAACGTTGTTAATAAGAGTTCTTTTTGGATTGCAAAATTAAACACACACACGTTTCACAGTTTCTATCACTGCAAAATTTATTTAACAATGCTCAATACACTTGGATAATTATTCTAAATTACTAATCACAATATGCACTGATAGCGTCACTGTTCTTCAGATTAGTCGGGCCAATAATTCGCTCACGGTCACTGAAATACACCAAAAGACGGCACTGCACTGTCCTTTACTTCGCGGCACTGCACTGTCTTAAACACGGCACTAAACTGTTACTTACAGTCACGGCACAACACTGTTCTTCTTATAAACACACTTTACCGCACTGCACTAAGTCGCACTGTAGCACCGAACGCACATGTGAGCACTTGAGAAGAAAACTTACTCGCTCGCGGCTGGCCGGTTCTTTATATAGGTCGTCGGCATACATCAAAGGGGAATTGGCTGGGCCCTTCGACATCTGGACTGGAAGGGACTAGTAGGAGCTTGACCCTCTGTCGGCTTCTTTGATTGATATCGCACTTCCCAAATATGCGACTCTCTCTGCTAATCCTTCATGATTTAATTTTCACAACAATATTCTCATATATATGCGTTAATTGTATTATTCGCGTTTGTAGAAGGAAATTACGATAATCACTAGCAAGAGTACCATTTTCAGCCATTCATTTCCTATTAATCGCCAATTTTTTTTTTGTTCACTTATAAACTATTTCACTTTTGTTATTTGTCATTGTTTTTTGGCATTTTTTATTGTTACTTTTTATCTTCTTTATATTTTACTTTTGTTATTTCACTATGTACAATTTTTGACTTTTCAAAGGGCAAATCACCCCTTGTGATGTCCATAAATAAGTTTTAAAAAAAAATATTCAAATACTTTATTTATATGCTCCACATTGAAGTCCGTTCATTGGTTTAATAATAACTAAGGATGTTTACCCTATTCGCGCGGGAAACACAGAGATAAGAGGTTATACAGTATCAATGTTATCAGTAATGAGTAATGGGAACCTTACACTCAGCTCAGATTATCCAATAACTGCATTGAGTGAAAGCTAAAATCATCAATACTCCCCGCTGCCCTATATTCAACTCCCATTTGCTCTAGATATATTGTTTCAAAATGTCAACACCTTTTATTTATTTATTAACATTAACGTCCACATTGTTTTACTATTATGGTTAGTCGTCGCGTTTGTAAGCCACTGAATAAATTAAGAAGTCCGACACCCAGGGGCTGCGTAAACTATGCAGATTTCCCACGTGAAGTTTTACAATAGAGAAATTTCATGAGAGCCGAACAGTTAAGGAAACGGCTGACCTAGCTTTTGGCGGGAAACTCACTCTCATCCGTTATCCGCCCACATTTAATAAAAATGCAAATATCTCGGTTAATATTCAAGATAAAGAATAAATGCATATAACAATATTTATAGTAAATTTAATTTTCATTAAGATTAATTCTATACAATTTTTCGATTCGACGTATAGTAACGGAAATATTTCGAATTTTCGAAAGTCCTCCCCTCTAAACATCCCTCCCACTGGTCCGATTTCAGCCGTTAAAGAACTTGATCTTTCTTTATACATAATACGACTAAATATCGAGTTTTGTAATCAAACAAAAATTGCGACCGCTAGGTAACATATATATATATATATATATATATATATATATATATATATATATATATATATATATATATATATACATACAGTTTTGAACGGACCTCATTTTCGTCATCTACTAGGTAGGATCGATGGACCATTGAAGAAAAATTTCGAAAATTCCTCCATGAGTACGACCTCAATAGCAGATAGCCCCTTAAGGGAAATCTGCTAATAATACGTGAAAATAGAAACCATGATTTTTGGCTTTCCAAGAGCATTATAATATCAGCCTAAACTCTCTTAAACAGTAACCATCTTCTATTTCTCAGTAATCTATTCATTATTCATCTCTATATAGATTTGAACAGTTTCCCCTTAAAATCAGCTACAGAGGTTTTATAGCTACCTATATTAAAACATTTCCTCAAATCTCCAGAGAATCTACAGAGTAGATGAAGGAAACGACATTTAGTTTTCCATAAAGCACTTATATATTGGGTGAGAAGTCATCTACTCTTTAGAAATGCTTTTATAAAAATATTTTTGTAAGTAGCTAATAAAACATGTATGATTAGTGATATTTTTGGACAAAATTGGAGGAATTTTTTTTAATTTATCTTGGCAATGGCGTTGATAAATTTTTGTTAATTAACCAAGAGAATGAATTCAATAACACCAATCATCTTAGTTTGAACTAAACTAATATTGACAATATCTCCAGACTTAATAAATTTATGATTTCAGCGTATTTCAAGGATACGTGCCATTGTAATATTTCAAAGTAGTCCAAATCTAGGGTGATCTTGCCGGAGAAGCCAATTTTTTAAGTATCAGAATCATTCAGAAAGTAATATTTATTGTGTGATAAAATCTATTTCTTTAATCCAAATTTTGTAGTACAGTACCCATATTAAAGCTCAAATATTTCACTTGTTTTTTAAAAAAGGGAATATATTTTTGAGGATATTTGTGAAAAAAGATTCATTTGAGACGAGAGATAAAAGTAGTAATATCGATGTTTTAACTAGGAATTAATTTAAATGAACTTAAAGTGTAGTTTGTAATTTGACTCGTGTCATACGCCATTTTAGCAGTGTTCCCTCAAGGGAAATCAGCTATTGAGGTTGTACTCATGACGGAATTTTCGAATTTTTTCTTCAAATGTCCATCGATCCTACCTAGTAGATGACGAAAATGAGCTCCGTTCAAAACTGTGTATATATATATATATATATATATATATATATATATATATATATATATATATATATATATATATATATATGTCGGTTACCGCTCTAGCGGTCGCAATTTTCGTTTGATCATTACCAAACCCGGTATTTAGTCGTTTTATGTAAAAAGAAAAATCAAGTTCGTTAACGGCTGAAATCGGATCAGTGGGAGGGGGGGTTTAGAGGGGAGGGTTTTCGAAAATTCGAAATATCTTCGTTACTATACGTCGGATATTGCACAGAATCAATATTATTGCAAATTAAATTTTCTATAAATATTGTTATATACATTTATTCTCTATCTTGAATATTAACCGAGATATTTGCATTTTTATTAAATCTGGGCGGCTAACGGACGGGTGACTCCCGCCAAATGCTAGTTCGGCCGTTTCCTTAACTGCTTGAATCTCGTGAAATTTCTCTATTTTAAAATTTCACAGGGGAAATCTGCTTAGTTTACGCTGCCCCTGCGTGACGGACTTTTTTTTCTTAATCATTTAAAGAGTTTTAAACTTAAGTTCATTTAAATAAATTACAATGAACTTAAGTTTAAAGCTCTTTAAATGATTCAGAAAAAAATGACGAATGACACGAGTCAAACTGCAAACTACATTTTTTTTGTATACCAAACATCTGTTTGAGAGTTGCAGAAAGAATTAATTAAAATTCGTATTTGAGATTTGCATGTACTTAACATTGTACTGGTATACGTTTAAATTCACTTCACATTGTCCAAAATTTCTATTTATTACGAAAGCTAGTGTAGTCTTAATCTTGTTCGGAACGAGTAGTCTTCGGGTCTCAAAAATATCAACGTATCCAAAAAAAAAGTGTTGCATTATTGTATCAATCGGACGAGTAATGGAAAAAATTGTTATCCCATCATTTTATCGGGCATGAAGTATATATAGTTACTGATGCAGGAGATCGGTCAAACGAAAAACGTTGATAACCAGTGTATTCCCCTAACAACACCTTTTTTTTTTTAAAAAAAGAAAACAGAACAAAGTACATACATTAAATGTAACGTGTAATGTAGTTGAAAATAATACTTGTAAGGGTGAAAATATATTTTTATGTAATACAATATATAATGAAAAAAGTGTATATACTATTATTTATAGGATAAGTAAGTATATTGCCAGTATTAAAAATTGTATAATAATTATTGGCCAAACATAAAGGCAGTTAAAAATATTAAGTCAGTAGTAAGATGTGTAAATAGGTACAACGTAACTCGTGTTACTAGCACACATCTTTAAGGAAATATTAATAAATAAAAAGGTATTTATAGATTTAGTTAAGAAATAATTGTATAGAAAATTAGTAAATTTAATACCCTTGGAGTATTAGAGCGGTATTTACAATATATTAGTTGATATTATTTAAAACATTGAGTAGAACAGGGACTTGTAAACAGCACTATAATACTACTATAAAGGGCACAGTAACCTAGTTGTTGATTGCCCAAATCATATTAATCCTAATCCTGTAGATTCCGCATTTACCCTTAATCCATTCTGGAATATGAGTCACCACCAGGCCTTTCGAGAAATCACGCAAATGGCATCAAAATATCTCTGATTCTGAGTGAATTTCCCTCGAGACTTTTCATATGAAATGACAGTAAAGATCAATCTGCGAAACATTTACTTCAATTTAGTTCTCTTCAATCTTGAAGTACTGTAAGTGATTAAAACCTTTATTTCGAATTCCAATTGCAATAGCGTGTGCTGCAATATACTTACGTAGTAGGACTTAATTAGTATTTTAATAAAAGTGGAGTTGTATACGGGAAAGGTGGAGAGGAAAACAAATAAAAGGGTATTGTATTGTGAAAGGGGGTGTTGTTTGGTATAGAAATGGAGGCTATGATATAGATCGGGAGTTGTATTTTTGTTGGCTCGCTTTTCTTGTAAACAACTTCATTCCACTACAGTTCAGGTGGCCTCTTTCTCTCTCCCCCCCCAGTAGCCTTCCCATATCCTGGTTTTATTTGAAAATCTTTTGTAACCAGAAGAAAAGGGCAGATTCTGAATCCTGAATGACCTATGTATATCTCACGTAAATATGGTATAATTTATTGAAATGTTTTTTTAAGTAGTATTATGACGGAAAACGAGTTATCTGATTTCTTTGTAACTCATCAAATATCAAGTCCTTATAGTTTTTTTTTTTTAATGAAGTCATTAGTAGAGAATGTTGATGGCAGGAAACCATTCAAGAAAATTTACATTGAGATTAATCTGATTCATCGAATAGCATTCAATTCGTATATTTAGTCCTTTCTTCTCTTATATTGCACCTTAGGAGAAGTCAGCTATTGTAGTTGTATACGTTATGCGATTATCAAACAATTTAATCAGTTGCCTGTCTATCACTTTCGAGTAAATATAAAAAAATGAGGCCAGTTATAATTTGTATGAACATGAACGTGCTCACACTCGCTCCTAGGGAGATACACAAGATACCCATTACATTAATATAAAACATTAACATTCCTAAAGCCGCAGTTTTGTTCGATCTCTTCAATATTAGATTTTTGACTGATTTTGAAGTTCACGCTTCTTAATGGCCAAAATCAGACTAAAAGTGAGGGGTTTTAGGTCGCTTGAATATATCTCCTAGGAAAGTAAGTACTACGTATATTCTGAAATACCACACGGATTTGGCATTCTTATTTGTGGCATTCTCACACATCATCTATTCACTATTACTCTCTCATTATCGACCCGATCTGAACAATACATGCATTTTTAAGTAATCCAGGGCATGAAAAGCTTGTTATTTGCTAGCTTACACTAAAAATATTAGATGGAAAGATATAATGTTAAAAAGTAAGATACAAAAATTTTCTTTAAAAATCATTTTGTAGAAAATTGAATCTAGGATCAATTGTAGGTAAATACTTCAAGAATAGGATTGACATGGATAATTCTTTAACCCGACGTTTATAAAAGCAAATACTTATGATTTTGTATCTGTGTGTAAAACTTATTAACTACTTGCAGGAAATATTTGGTTAACTAAGCTCTGACTAGCCTCTTTGTTTTGGTGAAATTGCCGTGATAATGTTTTACGCGTGTAGCATGATACAGATATTGATAAAATTACTATCGTTCATGAGGTTGTAAAAATCTAGTTTCCCGTCAAAATATAACGGGTTCCATCATCCAGAATGAGATGAAGTCTAAATAATTAGTTGGCTGTGATACTCGTCGTAGCGGGTTGAAATAAAAACGGTTTCCGCTAGAAATTTATTAAGCTGGGTGTACACCGTAGGCCTGTTTTCCTCTACAATAGGCATTTTAGAGGATAACAGGCCTACGGTGTACATCCAGACTAATTCGTTCCTCTACCTCCCAGCTACCCAAGAAGAGATTTATTAAGGTTATTCCAATTCAGCCCTCATTCATACTAATAGTAGAAAACCATAATATCGCGCATGGTGACGAAATTCATTCCTTAAATTAATATACGTATATGTACCAACCTTTTAAAATTACTACACGACAATAGCCCATAACATAAGCCCAATAATGAAACACCTCCTACAGACTCATGTTTTCAATAAAATTTAACTACATACAAAATATTGAACTAAATACTTGGCTTTCTGTTATTCCACGGGAGAAAATCTAACGGTGTTTTTACTATAGGTGTAGACGTTTTATAATATTGCAAGTGAGGCTAAATGGGACGGGTTATATACAGGTTACCACCCTTTTCTAGCCAGGGTGGGACTAAGGATTTTATTTTAAGATTTACTTATAATACAAAGAACAGTTAAGATAAGCTGGGACTGAACTTAGGACGATGAAATGTTGATTAAATCTTCGGCAAAGGTGTGTTCCTACCAACTGAAGTAGATCCTGAAGCCTATTAGTTCCTATAATCTTATTTAATTCTGGTCAAGATATATACGACGTCACTCCAGTCGATAATTCAACAAGTACTCTCTTAAAGGTTATGCCAGAGTAACCAGTGTGATTTGGAGATATACATGGAAGAAATATGTTTTCTAATAATGTTCTGGTGAGGGCATTCTTGGAGACTTCAGGGTTGCTATTTGTGACTTCTATAATGCCTTAGTAATATCCATTATTTGGCAAAGCAACAAATTTAATTAAACCTTCAGTGAATATGGTGCTATTGCTTTGAAAGTTCAGTCTGTCGTAATAAACGCATTGTATAGGAAAACAGGCCTGTTTTGTGGATCAAGTTTTATGTCTAACGGAGATTCGTTGTGGCCAGCAAAGTCTTCAGGACTGAGTCTTGCCTCAACAGTAGATATTCCCCAGTTGTTGAGTTGTCCCCCAGCTCTATATTGAGCTACATGCTAATGGTGCCAACTGTGCAAGGGGCTACTGAGATGTCGCTAGATGCAACCGGAACTCCAGAAAGATTTGAGAATTCAACTATATTCATCATCATGGTCTAAAGCCTACGCCTTTTAGTTGCAACCATTGTGTTCTTTCAGAAGCTGCACTTTCCATTATACTATACTCACCGAAATCCTTGAGAAACTTGATGTCTTAAAAATAGGATTTTATAGATGTCCCTCATTCCCTATGCCTAATAAACTTACCATCAAATATTTTTGTGATGAAGTCGTGCCATATGATATTCCTAATAAGTTTCACGTAACTGTTTTCCATGGCCTTGATAAGAATTTTGATTGAACTTCTCTCATTTAAACTTCCATGTTGGATTTTTTTTTTATTCCATCTTGTTCAAGTGATTTAATGCAAGATACACATTTCCATTATATTCACTTTTGTGGAAAGCCCAACTTTCACTCTCGCAAAGCAGCGCACTCCATACGATAGATTTAGCGAACATTTTTTGGGTTCCATACTTATAAGCTTATTGCTTATAAAATAGCTTATTGCTGCGAAAGACGACATAACTTACCTTAAAATTTGGACGAACTGCTGAACAACGGAAGTACACATCTAGACGTTTTATTATCATATTTAAAACAAGCACACATTTACACACTTATATAGTACCCAACCTCTTCTTATTTCCAGTGAAGTATAGCCATAAAGGTTTAATTAACAGTGCGCGTGTGTGTGTGTGTATGTGTGTATGTGCGTGAGCGTGCGTATGTGTGTGTGTGTTTATTTATTATAAATTCTAATTATATTTTTAATAATTTTTATAAAATATTTTTTTTTTATTACGTTTTTGTTTCGCTTTTTTTTTTTGTTTTTGTCTTTTACCAATTATTCATGTTTTGTTTGCTGTTTCCTATTCATACCTTTCCTCGTTCAACAGTTTTTTTTCTTTCTGTTTTAATAGTTTTTTTATTTATTTTATTTCTATTAGTTCCTACTTTATTTTATTTTTTATTTTATTTTGCTCTATTGTTATCGCCGAGCAGCAACAATAAATTTAATAACTACATAGAATAATTTGGAGAAATTTTACCATTTGGTTATGCGATAAAGGGTGTAAATTGCTAAAATTGCGTGACAACAAACAAACAAATAAATAAATAAATTATAAGCTTATTAATTAAAATAATTCTCTTGCTTTGGAAGGCTTGTGTAGCAAGTGCTATTCTTCTATCTGCTTCAGCTCTACTATTATGTTTAGTGATTAGGATCCTTAACCAAACTCCTTCATTTTTCAAGAACAATGTTTCCAATTGTAATACTTATATTCCCTTGGCTTTCTTTCTTCTCTACAACCAAAACTTTTGTTGAATGTGAATTTAATTTGTGTTTAAAATAATCTAGCTGGTCCTTCAGGGTTTCCAGCATCCTGTTCATCTCTACTTCGGACTAAGCCACCAGTGCTATATCATCTGCAAATCTGATGCAATGAATGGATTTACCGGTACTCTCTGTATGCCTTCGGTTGTTTCTTTTATTATCATTATTGCCTCTTCAATGAACATATTGAACAGATAAGGTGACAGAGGGCATCCTTTTCTTACACATTTTTTAAACTCTAGCTTCCCTTTCACTTTCATTAATAATGATTTGTGTACTCTGATTTTTGTAAAAGTTCCAAATTAGACTTCTGTCTTTCTATTATATTCCTATTTTACGCATGCAGTCGAGTATCAGTTTCCAGTTGAATGTATCAGAAGCTTTATGTACAGCAAAATCAGTCTTCCGAACGGTATAAGGTCTTTTCTATAAGCAATACGAGGCATAGACTTAGCATCAGAAACCCTGGCTCCTTACATTATCACCATTGAAGATAAACTCATTCATCATTCTTATCTGCTGTTGCCTGTTGTATTAACGACGTCCGAAAACAGTCGAACGATTTGACTACATTTCATCGATCTGTAGGTTTTATCGAGATAAAATAGCTCAAGGAGGAATAGATTTCATTTAGTTGGACACCAGGCTTACAGAACAAGACCGTCCTAATAGAAAGGCACATGAAAGATGAGAGCAATATCTCACTCCCCCGTGTTATTGTGTCTCTTGAGACACTAAAAAACTACTGTCATCAAGTTCGCAACACCTCTAAACCCATCTTCTCTTTCTGCTCTTTTAATGGGCTTGTTCAAGAAATTATGCATAATTATAGATGATGTGCAATAATTAAACAAGGATACTATATTTTAAAGAAATTTTAAAAAAAAATAGTAAGATGTGTTGTGTAAAATGTGCCAATCAGACTAGATTTGGCAAATTTTATTTTTTTATTTATCCGATTCTGATAAAACGGCTTAAAATAAAATAGCAAATTTATTCAGCTTCATCAGTTTAATATCTATTAAATACGGGAAAAACATTCATAATTTTTAAACAATGCAAAAAATATGCTTCATTATAATGACCCTCACCCCCCAATTTTTTTTTTCTTTTTATATTCTCTGCAGTTTAAAAAAACGTTTATCATTTCAAAATATTAGGAGTATTAAAGTAGGAAACATTTATCTACAGCTGCATTTAATATATTATTATTTTATATGTAAGAAGACAAATATTTATTGACATTCCATGGTTGGAGAGATGTGGATATGAAAATTTTATTAAATTTTCCTGAAGACAAATCAGTAAACGTGTTGCTACTCGTTGCTGAAGTAATTTTTGAGTTTTTCTTCAAATGGCATACTAGCCTGCTTTTTAGGTAACGAATATATATATATATATATATATATATATATATATATATATATATATATTGTTGTTTTATTACAAAACCAGTAATAAACGTTGTTTATTAGAGGTCTTTTGGATTGCAAAATTAAATACTCACAAGCTTCACAGTTTTTATCACTGCACAATTTATTTAACAATGCACAATACACTTGGCTAATTATTTTTATTTACTACTCACATAAAGCGCTAATAGCGTCACTGTTCTTGTTATTACATAGTCCAATAATTCACTCACGGTCACTGAAGTACACAAAAAGACGGCACCGCACTGTCCTTTACTCCGCGGCACTGCAGTGTCTTAAACACGACACTAAACTGTTACTTACAGTCACGGCTCAACACTGTTCTTCACATAAAAACACTTTACCGCACTGCACTAAGTCGCACTGTAGCAGTGAACATCACTTGAAGCCAGCTGAGTGCAAACTAAAACTGTCAGCCGATTTGCAGATGCTTATACAGAGGGCGGCAACATCAAAGGGCGCGGTCTCGAAGGTACTGGACTCTTTAGTATAGAACCTACTGGCACCAGCAGTCTCTCGGTCGGCTCCTTTCATCTCCCAACTACGCGGCTTTCTCTGCTAATCCATGTATTTAATTTTCGCAACACTATATATATGTATACGTGTGTGTGTCTCTTGTAAATCAAATTTTCATTTGACCATTACTATACTCAGCATTGAAGGTAAAAACAAAAAAAATAAAGATTAAAAAAGTAGTCCTTTAGTTTTATGTTACTGTTAAAAGTATTTAACAATAATTATATGAAATAACATGGATTATAAAAACTAATTTTGTATCATTTTTTATATATATTTTACCACTGCAAACGCACAAGAATACAAAAGCACACTCGACACAAGTTAAGGGAAATCAGCTACTCAGGTTGGACTAATGACCCCCCCCCCCCAGATAGGGGGAAATCGAATATTCAAAGTATCTCCGTTATTGTGAGTTGGATAAAAAAATCGCATACACTCAATCTTTCCGCAAATTTAATTTTCTATAAATAATGTATTATACAGTCTAATATTAAGCAAGTTAATTGAATATTTTGGTTTTCATCCTTTAGTACACCACCACTTTTGGTCATCACCCGTTACCAATAAGCAAATATTTCAAGCAACCTTATATTCAAAGCTTAAATACCGAAGATCGTTTTCGACGGGCCTTTACTGCGAGATACTTGCAAACACGTCAGGAGTTGATAGTGTCACCATCGTCGATCTCGATATTTAATTGTCCCATTCAAAGCTAAAGATATTATTAGTTAATGGTGGAAATCGGAGCAGGTAAGGGAGGGGATGATATCTGTTGTTATGAGGCGGATAAAACAATTTTATACAAGCAATCTGGTAGTAATTTTAGTTCTTGATAATTTTAGTTATAAACACATTTGTTTTATCTCGAATATTAATGATAAGTTATCTGTATTTTTATGTTTTCAGCCCTCCGTAAACTCTTGCTTGACATTTATATTTTAAGTAAAAGTCCACAACGCAAGGGCCGGGCAAACTAAGCAGATTTTCCACGCGAAGGTTTACAATAGGTAAATATACATACAGGTAACACAACCGTGAATGCTATGTACAATACAAGGCTGAATTGTAAATAAACAGGCAAGCCAGCCACGTAGCGCTGCATAGATAGACAGGAAAGACAAACAATTAATGAAATATATCTGAATATAACATATTAATTTTATTGAAAACAATTTACTAAAGCTAGTGGTGTAATTTATAATGAATCAGAATCAGTTTTATCTCAATCACTCAAATTTTAGTAATCCAAAAATAAAAGAAGGAGGGGCCGTCTACAGAACGTATTTGCATATATCTCACAAAGCAAAAGTTCAATGAAAACAATACTTGGTATTTAGGCTTCAATTAATATCTTTTATTGAGCATTGTTTATGTAACACTACTAGAAGTGGGGGTTTACTGAAGGCTGAAAAATGCAAATATCTCGGTTAATATTCAAGATAGAGAATAAATGTATATAACATTATTTATAGTGCATTTAATTTTCAATACGATTGATTCTATACACTTTTTCGATCCGACTTATAGTAACGGAGATATTTCGAATTTTCTAAATTCTCCCCCTCTAAACCCCCCTTCCCCCTAGTCCGATTTCAGCTGTTAACGAACTTGATCTTTCTTTTTACATAAAAGGACTAAATATCGAGTTTGGTAACGATTAAGCAAAAATTGCGACCGCTAGAGTGGTAACAAACATATATATATATATATATATATATATATATATATATATATATATATATATATATAACGGACCTGATTTTCGTCATCTCCTAGGATCGATGGACATTTGAAGAAAAAATTTGAAAATCGCGTCCTGAGTACAACCTCAATAGCTGATTTCCCTTAAGGGAAATCTGCTAAAACGGAGCTATTAAAAATCACATGTACATTTTAATTTCATTTAACATAGACTTTTCACTTTGGAAGAAATAGAAAATGGATGGTATGGTGAGATGATGTGTAATTCCAGCACGTGGGAAATCTACTTAGTTTATCCAATCCTGATTGATGGAATTTCATATTTTATAGGAAAACATTTTAAAAGAGCATAAACTGATATTTCTCCTAAAATTAAAAATATATTTGGGAAATATATAATAAGAGAAATGTATTGTGGAGTAGAAAGAGTAAGGGCCTGTAAGGAAATGAGCCTTCATGTTCAGGAGTGATGGGGGTATAAAGCATTATTAACGAAGTGTTTGATGGCGGATTATTTATCTGGATATAATGGAGCTGTCAAGGAAATAAATCATCTGGTTTATTTTCAGAAACAATAAATTACCCATCATTAACTTTATATTATCTTTTAGCTTATTTAAAAACAACTTTAACCCATCGCCATCATTAAAATTATATTATAAAGAATAAATTGTGACTAAGAGTCAACTTTCATGACTATATTCAGTTAGAAAACCACAAGAACAATACTTCATAACAGTAATGTTATTATGGGACGCATACCGATATAATTGTGTTGAAGTGTCATAGAATATTGATCGTCCTTTCCTTGGGTAATATGTAACCAAGAATGAATTATAGTGATTCTTTTGAAAATAAAGTCCCTGAAAGATGTTTATGTTTTCATAAATATAGAAGCGTTTAAATTTATTTATCGGTCACGTAACAGACCATATCATGCAACCTACAGTAATAGCATGCTTCTAAGTGGACATTGCTAAAAATATACGTATAAAAAGAAACATCATCCACGTAGGGACGGCGTGGACTAAACGGATTTCTCACTTGTTGGTATGACACACTGCTGATGTCTTATTACCAAATAATTTCTATTTCTAAGTGAAAATGCGATTAGTCGATGTGGGGGGTTTTACAGAACGCTGAAAACTAGAAAATACGAATAAATGTATAGAGCAACGATTGTACGATTGTCAATATTTTAACAAGGTAGGTTCTATAAAATCTTTCCATCCGATTCTATTCTTTCCGAATAGTGGAGATATTTTGAAATTCCGAACTCTATCTCTCGCTCTTCCTCTAAACCCCCCCCCATTCCTGGTACGATTTTAGCTTTTAAGAATAATGGACTGTTGTATGAAACGACTAAATAACAGGTATACTATAGATCAACTAAACGTTTTCGAGTCTTAAAAAAATGTTAAATTATGATGTCATCACACATGATATTTGCATGTCCCTGTTACTGTAAAAGCTCAACGAAAACAATACTTCATATTTAACCTTATAATAAAGGTAATATATAATTAATGATAAAACAGCTTATTGTTAATATTACATGAGTAGGAGAGGGAACTTACTGAAAGTCGAAAACTAAAAAAAATCAAATGTTTCTGTTAATATTAATGATAAACAAAATAAGTATAGAACAATATTTAAAGTACATTAAATTGGCAATAAAAATATAATAATAATAATTATAATAATGTTTCGATCCAGCGTATAATTACGGAGATATTTCGAATGTAATTAGGAATAACTGGTTCAATTTCAACCGTTAACAAACTTGATTTTGATTTTTACATAAAACGTTTAAAAATTGGATTTTTGTAACAATCAAACAAACATTGTGACTGGTGGAGCGTTACCAAACAAATATACATACATATATATGTATATCATTTTGAACGGACCTCATTGAACGGAAAATTAAGGAAATATTTCGAACATCGCGTAATGGGTTCACCTGAATAGCTTATTTACCATAAAGGAAATATTCTAATATTAAAAAAATGAAGAATAAGAAACTATACCTCTCAAAAGTTCGAAGTTCACTCATATGAATAACAATATATCTTCAGTTCAAAAAAGGGAGATTGCACAAACTAAAAGAAAAGAGAAATGAGGCACATAAAAACTACAATGATTTGTAGAGTTCATCAAATGTTAAATCTATATCTCAATTTCAATGAATTGAAGAACAACCTTTTGATAAAGAGCTTAATAAAAAAAATTAAATAAAAAAATTTAAATCTTGTATTGATTGACTGTTGCAGAGTAAACAATAAACAACATAAATATCAACTTCAAAACATTACTTCAAAATCTAACAGTACCCGTTCTGAATCCGCCTGAGGACAGTCTATCAAAGTCTAACTTCTATACCACACCAGCTGCTAGCTTGCCTCTAACTTTTCACCTACCCTCTGTATATACTAGTCCCTTGTCCAGTGAATTCCAGGGGAATTAGCTATTCAGGCTGTACTCGAAAAATAGTTCAAATTTCCATCGATCCTACCGAAGTGATGACGAAATTGAGGGCCATCTCAGAACTATATATATATATATATATATATATATATATATGTGTGTGTGTGTGTGTGTGTGTGTACGCGCGCGTCTGTTAACGCTCTATCGGTCGCAATTTTTGTTTGATTGTCGCCAAACACAATATTTAAACGTTTTGTGTAAAACTAAAGATCGAGTTCGTTAATTGTTGAAATAGAGCCCGTTGGAGGAAAGTTATAGAGGGGAGGATTCCGAGAATTCACAATATTTCGTATATTTTTGTCATATCGAAAAATTGTAAATAAAATAGTGTATTGCCAATTTAATTTTCCATAGATGTTATATACATTTGTTTTCTTTGTTGAATATTAACCGGTATATTTGCTTTTTTGTAGATTTGCAGCCTTCAGTAAACCCCCATTCCTACTCTTGTCATTGTAACAATAAGCTGGTATGTCATGAACCACTTTATTCATTCTTTGTCATAATGAAAAAGCTTTGAATCAGAAACCAATTGTTGTATACGAATTAATCAATAAGTTTACGGATTGACGAACGCAAACAGGCAACTGGGAAAACGCAGTTCGATAGCCTGCCCGGACTTTGGTTGGTGGATCCGGAAGTTTCTTACGGAACCTAACTTTCTTCAAAATATCCAATACCCATTGCTTTATTAGGGATTAATTATAATACAGAGATTAAAAACATCGTAATGCGGTTTTAAGCAATTTATGTCATAGATTGAGAATGTATGAATAATGTAATATTAATGGAGTAAGGGAAAAAGACTCAATGGTTAAAATAAAAAAATGTGTTCTATAAAAAATTAAATAGGAGTCATGATTATGTAATTTACTTCACTAAGAGTAATCTGAACGGGTTATCAGCAGTTTACCCCGTTTGTCGAGCGAGATTCGGAAGTCGACCTGTCCCTAAATAAGTTTCCTTTGCACACCCGACATTCAGTTCCAACAGTTAAAGTCCCAGAATGAAACATGAACAGGCTAGATAGATCTTTGTGTCTTTTTTGCTGATTTCCCTTAGGGTCCGTTCAAAACTGTTTGTATGTATATATATCTGTATGTACGTATATATCAGTGTGTGTTTATTAACACTATAGTGTCCGCAATTTTTGTCTGATCGATACCACACTAGATATTTAAACTTTTTATGTAAAAATGAAGATCGAGTTCGTTAACAGCTCAAATCGGACAAGCGGAAGGGGGGGGGTAGAGGGGAGAAATTCGAAATATTTCCGTTAATATACGTCATATCGAAAATTTGTGTAGAATCAATCTTTTTGCAAATGTAATGTTCTTTAAATAGTGGAATGTGCAGTTTTTCATTATCTTGATTATTAACCGAGATATTTGCATTTTTTAGTTTTCGGCATTCAGTAAACCCCTAAGATGTTTTGTTATGAAGCACATTATTTGAAGCCTAAATACCAAATATTTTTCTAATTGAACTTCTATGTTTTGAGATAAATGCAAATACGTGACGCAAGTTGGAAATCTGCTTCGTTAACGCAGTCCGTGAGTGACTTTTAAAACTTCATATTCTGAGAGACTACAGCGTAATTTGTCATAGCATTGATTGAGTACTGTGGAAAGGTGTTTCCATTGAGTGCTATGTTTAGATCTCTTGTCAAGTGGATGGCTGCCAGTAAAGCGATGGGACGCGTGAAACCTAATCCTATTGGATAAGAAAAGAGCTACGGAAGGATGAACCTTCCTTCAGCTGTACGTTACTTTGGCGGAACTTACTGTCTGCAGTTGTCCTTTTTCTAAAAGCGGTCGTGCAGACATTGACTAAAGGCAAAGGGGGGTCCCTAGCTATGCAACGAGCCCTCATCAAATATTCAAAAAGGGAGAGATTACACCACAGCTCAAGTCCATCCGGCGAGGATTTAACAAATTTCTACGACTTCCCTTGTCTCCTCCATATTTAATACTGGAGCTCTCCACTCAGCCGATTGCAGACCCACTGCTTTTCCTTTTCCTAACTACCGCATTTCAGAGCTCTCTGTTCCCTTCCTATATTCTCTACCAAAATTTAATCTATATAAAGCTAATCGAAATGGACAGCCTTTGCCTTTATAGTACTGAATATTCGAAATTTCGATCGAACCTGAATGTTGAACGTATAATCACTATGACGAAAAAGGTCAACATTCTTTAAACACATTTTAATATCACTTCACTTTATTATGAATACATTCTACATGTTTCGAGTTTCCTATTACACCTCTTCGGGATCATAATGTTAAGCTTATGTCCAAGGTATTAGGGTCTTATTAGCAGATTTCCCTTAAGCTCAGTGAATCAGCTATTGAGGTCGTACTCATGACGCGATTTTCGAAAAATTTCTTCAAAAATCCATAGTAGATGACGAAAATGAGGTCGTTCAAAACTGTATATATATATATATATATATATATATATTATTATATATATTTGTCTGTTAACACTCTAGTAGTCGCAATTTTTGTTTAATCATCACCAAACTCGGTATTTAATCGTTTGATGTAAAAAGGAAGAACAAGTTCGTTAACGGCTTAAATCGGACCAGTGGGAGGGGGGGGGGATTTAGAAGGGGGATTTTCGTAAATTCGAAATATCTCCGTTACTATACGTCAAATCGGAAAATTGCATAGAACAAATCTTATTGCAAATTAAATTTACTATAAACAGTGATATATACATTTATTCTCTATCTTGAATATTAACCGAGATATTTGCATTTTTATTAAGTGTAACGGACGAGCTATGGTTTCCGCCAAAAGCTTGTTCGGCCGTTTCTGTAACTGATCGGCACTCGTATGGAGATTTCTCTATTGTATAGCTTTACGTGGGAAATCTGCTTAGTTTACGCAGCCCCTGCGTGACGGACTTTTTTAGTGTTCAGAAGCCTTTCTCTATAATTAAAAAATATCTTGATTCCAAAAAAATAAATATTAATATATTCTGATTCTTATTAAACAAAAAATAATAATAAAACTCCAAATAATGAACACTGAACAAAAAACTCCGTCACGCAGTGGCTGCGTAAAACTAAGCAAATGTCCCACATGCGTCACGTATTTGCTTTTATCTCAAAACGTAAAACTCCAATTAGAGCAGAATTTGGTATTTAGGCTTCAAAGAAAGTGTTTCATAATATAACAACTTATAGTTAATAAAACATGAGTAGGAGTGGGAGTTTACTGAGCGCCGAAAACTAAAAAGAGCAAATATCTCAGTTAATGTTGATGTTAGAGAATATATGTATATAACAACATTTATAGAATATTACATTTGAAAAAATATTAGTTCTATACAATTTTTCGATCCGACGCATAATAACGTAGATATTAAGAATTTTCAAAATTCTCCCCTCTCCCCCTCGTTCGATTTCTGCCGTTAACGAATCTTTCTTTTTATATAAAACTATTATATATCGAGTTTGGTAACGATGAAACTATAATTGCGACCGGTAGAGCGGTATCAGACACTTGCTTCATTCATTGTTCCCCAAAAAAATGTATAATTCTAAAGTTATATATATATATATATAGATATATATATATATAGATATATATATATATATATATATATATATACTAGCCAAGGTACCGGCTTCGCTCGGGAAATCATTTGAGGCGGAAAGATTTTATTTTGTTTTTGGCAATGCTTCTATGTGTAAGACTGCTCTTCCGGGTGAGCGCACCTTTCCCCGTAAGAATCGATTGGGCGACTTATGGAAAAAAAATTTTTAGATTTGAAGAATAAATGAAAATAAGTCTCTAATCATTCCCTCTCCACTGTTTGACACACGGTGAATAATTCAAATCTTAATCATGGATAGCATTTATTATAATTAAATATCATCTATAATGTTCGTATTTTGTATTTACAATCTAGCTAATATACACGGCAATGCCCGGGAAATCATCGTTGACTGACTAATGATTGTATTTTTATAGAAAATCGTTGGAATCGGAATATCACAGTTTTTCATTTCAGGCCTCCCACATAACCCCCACTCCCGTTTGGACCTAAAAGTTTTAATATATCTTATAATTAAGGAAGAATTAATGCTAATTCACATTCCGAGTATTTTTAAGTTCGGTTCAATTGTTAGTGCCCAAAAAAATTGTTGGCTCCAGCTCTAGTTATTAGTGTATATCTCGTTTATACTTTGTTATACGACAAAAATGAATATAACAAAAGTTACTTTAAATAGCAAAATAAACAACTTGTGTCATGTGCATATATGTAGAAAAACCAATAGAATACGAAATACCGCTATTTTTAATTTCAGGCCTCCCTTACAACCCCCACTCCTGCCCGTCCCTAGAGATGTTAGTATGGCTAATAATAATAAAGGCGTTAGTGCTAATACGCATACCGAGTTTCATTAAGTTCGGTTGAGTCTTTTGAGCCAAATAAAATTGTTGACTCCGGCTATAATTTTTAGTGATGACGCCTTTATACTTCGGTTTACGACGATAATGTATATAACAAAAGTTTTTCTAAATAACAAAATAAACAGTTTTTGTTATGTGCATATTTCCGGAAACCCCAGTAGGAAACGAAATATCACTATTCTTAATTTCAGGCCTCCCTTACTACCCCCTGTCCAGCCCGTCCCTAGAAATGTTGGTAGGGCTTATGATAATTAAGACGTCAGAGCTAATAAACATACCGAGTTTTATTTTGTTCGGTGGAGTCTTTTGTGCCAAATAATATTTTTGACTCCCGCTATAATTTTTAGCGTATAACGCATTTACACTTCGGTATACGATGAAAGTGTATATAACAAAAGTTACTCTCAATAAACAACTTTTGTTATGTGCATATTTACCGAAAAACCAATACGAAACGAAATATCATTATTTTTTATTTTAGGCCTCCCTTATAACCCCCACTCCTGTTCGACTCGACTGTTCATAAAATTCGGTTCAGCCGTTTATGCGTGAAAAGGTAACAAACAAACAAACAAACAAACACGAAAGAAAGTTATCGTAAAATTCCGCGAAAAAAATCAATGTACAGACAGAGTTTACAATTTTATATATATATATATATATATATATATATATATATATATATATATATATATAAAATTGTAACCTCTGTCTGTACATTGATTTTTTCCGCGAAATGTTTCGATAACTTTTCGTTTCACATGTCATAGACACCATATCTGCATTTTGTTTCTTTCGTGTATGTTTGTTTGTTTGTTTGTTACCTTTTCACGCATAAACGGCTAAACCGAATTTTATGAAACTTGGTATGTATATTACTACTAACCCAACTTAGACTTTAGGCTATATTAATTTTCTCTGAGACGAACATGAGTGGGGGTTATAAGGGAAGCCTGAAATTAAAAATAGCGATATTTCGCTTCCTATTGGGTTTTCCGCAAATATAAAGATAACAAAAGTTGTTTATTTTGTTATTTGGAGTAACTTTTGTTATATACACTTTTGTCGTATACCTAAGTATAAATGAGTTATACGTTAAAACTTTAGCGGGAGCCAACAATTTTATTGGGCACTAAAGGCTGAACCGAACATAACAAAACTCGGTATGTTAATTAGCATTAATTCTTCCATGATTAAGTTATATTAAAATTTTTAAGTTCCAACGGGAGGGGGGTTATAAGGGAGGCCTGAAATAAAAATTCACTATATTTACATGTATAAGAGACGGGAAATATAAAAATATCGAAGACAGTGAAGCCTTATCGAACAAATAATTCTAATATTAGCAAATCCACGGCAACGACAGGTATCAATCCTAAACACTGGGACGAGTAAATGTCAAAATATTGTGCAATGTAAAGACTGCTGAAAAATACCATCACCATTCAGCCTCAAATGAATTCCCGGGCAAAACCGGGTATCTGAGCTAGTACATACATACAATTTTGAACGGACCTCATTTTCTTAATCTAGTAGGTAGGATTGATGGACATTTGAAGAAACATTTCAAAAATCGCGTCATGAGTACGACCTCAACAGCTGATTTCCCTAAAGGAATGTTTTTAATTATGATACCAACGCTAGCTTTTTAAACAAACAAACACGGTTCCTTTGCTCAACAACGCAACGGTCAAACATTTAAATAGGAGAGATAGGTTAATCGGTAACCAGGGGCAACGCTATAGCACGACTCCGAGCCCCCTACACATCCGGTTTCGTCGAGACTGACAAGAAGACACGCAAGACTCCGAGAAATAAAATAATAAAATAAAGAAACATTCTAAAAATATACTCGGACTATATAATCGGTATAATAAAACTTCGCTAACTGAATTTGCTCTTAAACTCGGGTAGAAGTTTTATTTTGAAGGCCTTACCAGTTCGTACAGGATAACCCTCACAAATCAAATGTCTGAATCAATAATAATAATACAAATTATTATCATTAATATTTGCAAAGATTTTGTTTTACCAGTTAGCCATGTGAGTTAAAGCGTTGGTCTCAATCTAAACTGCTAAACGTAGAGTGGCGATTTCGCTTCCCGTCTGGGCAATAGGGATTAGTGACGAATTCATTAAATAAAATTCTTAGTCCCACCCTAACTAGAAAAGGGTAATAACCTATAGATAACCCGTTCCAATTAGCCATAGTAGCACTAAGTGGACGTAAATAAATAATAAAGTATAACAAACTCTCAAAACTAAATTTTTAGAACATAATGATCCAACAAAAAATAATAATGCTATGCGTGGGAAAAAATAAACGATTCAACAATATAATAAAAAATTTATAAATATAATTATAAAATTAAGTGTATTATTGCAGAGTATAACCATAATAACACTCAATTTGGACTATGTAATAGAAATAAACCATATGAAAATTTCAGAGATATGAAAGATAAAAATATTACACTAAATTGGAATAAGTGGAAACTAAAATACATCATAAATTGTTCGAAAGGCACTAAAAGATACAGCCAGTAGGAGATTAGACAAAGGAATTAAATATGAGACATTTTTTCAAAACCCAAAAATCGTTATGGACTGATAGAATTAGAACTAATCAAATGAAATTATAATAAATTAATTGTAATAACCTCTTAAGACCAAAAGCTTACAATAAGCCAAAGAAATTATTAAAATCCATATAATCAGCAGATCATATCTCTAATGAACTTTAAAACTTATGATAATGGCGACAGACTGATTATGGGGACATCATTTGTGAAATTGAAATTTAAAACAGTTATTATTCTCTGATTTTCCGCTGTCATCTATCTTTATAGAACCGGATCATTTTAAATTTCTATAGACACCTGACATGAGTGTACGAATAATTCAGTTATTTTAGTTTTGCATACAAACGAAACCTTCTTTATCATAAAGACCTTTAAATATGTAATAATACAGGTTATATGGTTTTAATATCAAAAACATTAATGAACATGTAATCAGGAGGATCGTTGAAAAACTATTTAAATTGTTTATCAAGGCTTTACAAAATCGACCAAATTAATTTTAACCAAAATTGGACTACTTTCTGAGAAGGCCTCTAAGTCGAACAAATTGATTTAAGACTTGGCAAAAGTCAAACGTAAAGTAACTTCATGATACTTGTGTTGAAGTACCTTCATAAGTCAACATAGTTGCCTTTCTCAAACTTGGGTTGCTAACCTGGAGAAGGCCTAAATCAAGGAGGAAGGAGATTGATTTGCTCTGAATGGAGACTTCTAATCCAGTCGAAGTTAGGATACAGGCTTTTTGTAATAAGTAAGGATTAATTGGTTTGCAGATAACCTTCCAGCACTCGCTGATAAACCCAGAAGAAGAGTAAAAGTTGGAATTGAGCTTGAGTCGGTCCTGCGTGTGATTGTCTTATTAGGAGAAATATTTATATATTATAATAATACTAGCTCAGATACCCGGCTTCGCCCGGGAATTGATTTGAGGCTGAATGGTGATGGTATTTTTTTGGCAAGGCTTTACTTTGCACAATATTTTGACATTTACCCGTCCCAGTGTTTAGGGCTAATACCCGTTGTTGGCATTTGTTAATAATAAAATTAATTTTTTATGTAAGTCTTCACTGTCCTCCAAATTGTCATATTTCTCGTCTCCTGTGCATTATGCATAGATTTCAGCTATTAAGGACAAAATATTAACATTGATTTGAATTAATTTTTCCAGCTGAGGTACCTGGTACTTCATATTGAAAAGAATTGTAGAGCAAATTTCTCTAAATAACAAAGTAAACAACTTTTGTTATGTGCATATTTGCCGAAACCTCAATAGGAAACGAAATATCACTATAATTAATTTCAGGCCTCCCTTATAACCCCCACTCCTACCCGTCCCTAGAAATGTTAGTATAGCTTATTATAATGAAGGCGTTAGTACTAATTCACATACCGAGTTTGGTTTAATTCGGTTGAGTCTTTAGTGCCAAATAAAATTGTGGACTCCCGCTATAGTTTATAGCGTATAACTCATTTATGCTTCCGTATACGGCAAAAGTGCATATAACAAAAGTTACTCTAAATAATAAAATAAACAACTTTTGTTATATATATATTTGGTGAAAAAGCAATAGGAAACGAAATATCGCTATTTTTAATTTCAGGCCTCCCTTATAACCCCCACTCTTGTTCATCTTAGAGAATATTAATATAGCTTAAAGTCTAAGTTAGGCTAGTAGTAATATACATACCATGTTTCATAAAATTTGGTTCAGCCGTTTATGCGTGAAAAGGTAACAAACAAACAAACAAATAAACAAACAAACAAACAAACAGACACGAAAGAAACAAAATGTAGTTATGGTGTCTATGACATGTGAAACGAAAAGTTATCGTGAAATTTTGCGAAAAAAATCAATGTACAGACAGAGGTTACAATTTTATATATATATATATATGTATATATATAGATTAATAAAGAGATTTCAATAATATAAATGTACAAGTATATAGGAATAAGATATTTTCTTTTTTCATATAAAACCAATCGTTGTCTTTATTACTATTCTGATGTTTATTTGTTGTCTTTAATGTTTATTTATTGTGCTTAATTTTGTATTTGTTGGTTCAGTTTTTTGTTCTTTTTCTACAATTTTGTTTTTATTTAACATTGCTAAACTTTGAGCGAAATCGCCTAGATGCGTGTGATCCTGTATACATAAAATTATTAGAAGGGACTCATTCAAAATGGATTAATTCTAGCACAAAACTGAATTCCAGTGTTCCAGAAGTGATTTTTGAAAAGAAAAAAAAATCATCTACAAATGCTCATCGATCCTATTAAGAAGATGACGGGAATGACGTCCGTTAATAATTCAAGAATTCAAGTTCGTTAACGGCTGAAACGGATCAGTGGGAGGGGATTAAAAAGTCCGTCACGCAGGGGCTGCGTAAACTAAGCAGATTTCCCTCGTGAAGTTTAGTAATAGATAAATCTACATACTGCTAACACAACACCACCGTGAATAAATACAAACGGAAATAAGAAATGGTTCATCCAATTTCAATAACCTGCCGACAGGAAGCGTTAGGTTAGAAATGTTAACAAACGGGTCTGCCCGCTTCACACCTGAAAGACAAACTATTACTGAAATATATCAGAATATAACATGTTAATTTTATTGAGAGCTATTTACTATATCGAGTAATGTAATTAATAATGAGTCAGAATAATTGTTATCCCTATCAATCAAATTTTAGTAGTCCAAAACATTAAGACGGGTGGGAGGGGGGGATCACCAGGACATATTTGCATGTATCTCGTATAATAAAGGTCTCTTGAATACAATTTTTGGTATTTAAACTTGGAATAATGTGATTTATTATGTAGCAGAGTATTGTTTATGTAACATGTGTAGAAGTGGCGGTTTGCTGGTGGCTGAAAACTGAAAAATGCCAATATCTCGGTTAATATTCAAGATAGTGAATTAATGTATATGACAACATTTATAGTAAATTCAATTTACAATAAGATTTGTCTTATACAAGTTTTCGACCCGACCTATAGTAACGGAGATATTTCGAATTATCGAAAATCCTCCCTTCTAAACCCCCCCTTCCCCTGGACCGATTTCAGCCGTTAACGAACTTAATCTTTCTTTTTACATACAACTACTAAATATCGAGTTTGGTAACGATTAAACAATAATTGCGACCGCTAGAGCGGTAACAGACATATATATATATATATATATATATATATATATATATATATATATATATATATATAGACAGTTTTGAACGGTCTGGGTAGGATCGATGGACATTTGTAGAATAATTTCGAAAATCGCGTCATGAGTACAACCTCAATAGCTGATTTCCCTTAAGGGAAATCTGCTAAAAAATTCAAAATATCTCCGTTATTATAAGTCGAATTTAAATATTGCAGAGAACCAATATTATTGTAAACTTAATGTTCTATGGATGTTGTTATACACATAAACACAATATATACAAATAGCGTCCCTTCTTTTCATTTAGAGTGATTACATAGTCAAAATGCAGAAAGGAAACGTGGATGAACCAAGCAGTGACAAAAAACGCGAACCATCTCAATGTTATATGAAGAGCGAAATTTGACCGAGTGTAAATAAGTAGCTAGCAGACATCATGGGCAGGGAAAATTGTACGACGAGGATGCGCAATCTCAGCGGATTTTCCATTTTCTGATATGACACACTAGCGATTTTTTCACACATTTATTTTCTAGGTCTAAGTAAAAATCTGAGTAGCTGAAGTGATGGTTCCCAAAAGGCTGAGAACAAGAAAGAACGAATAAATTCCCTTAATATTTGAGCAACGACAAAAAGTATAGAACGACAATAGTTTAACAAGATTCGTACATTGCTGGGTATGGGAGTGCAGATCTGGGAAACACGTCTTGATAACTGGAAGTCTTCCTACCAATTTCTTTATTAAAGCAGAAGGCCTTTCGGCACTAACGTGCCATCATCAGGTGCTCGGCTTTGTAATAGACGCTAGTGCTACGGCTTTGAGGCAACTACTCCGTAGATAGTTAAATATAATGTATCATATAGATAGAGTCAAAAGCGTAAAATAATTACTGATGACACCACACAACAGATTTGCATCTATCCCATCTAGTAAAGATCTATTGGAAACTACATTCGGCATTTAAGCTATGAATAAGAGGTATCGAGATATATTTGCTTATTATTAAAGTTGTTAGAAGTGGGAGGTTTATTGAAGTCTGAAAATTAAAAAGAACTCAAACATCTCGTTTAATATTCAAGATACAAAAAATGTATAGTTTTAGTAACGTTTTAGTAAAAAATGAAAAAAAAATCAACACTTTTTTCGATCAAGTCATAGAAACGGAGGTATTTAGAAATCTGATAAATTTGAGGCAACACCCTGTGATCATTTATTGTAAATTTCTGTCTAGGCAAATCAACTGTTGATATTGCTCTCACGGCATGGTTTTAGAGAAGAAGGACATTCGTCCTACATTGGAGATGACAAAAGTAAGGTTCGTTCAAATATATCTATAGTAACCTTTATATGATATCGGAGATTCTTAGCGACAAGACTGGTCATGGAAATCATTCTTTTATTATCTTTTTACTTTATGATAAAAAAAATAAAAAAAAAATAAAAAAAAGGAATCTTATGTTACTTAAGACTCCTTGGCTGTAAATGCTTCCATGTGTGAGGTGCACGTCAAAGCGCAGGGAGGTGCTTGCTGACGGCCCTTTTCATGGCCAACCTAGAGTTCTAATGGCAATGCCCGCCACTTCCAAAGTATGATGAATTTGGGGAGTTTTATGAAGAAAACAAAGTGATGCACTGAATTGACAATATCGCACTAATCGAGGTACTTGTGAAGATTAAAAAAAAAGGTTTTCACTGGTTTTCTTATTTTTCTTTTATGTATTTTTTATAAGTCTTAATTTATGCAGGACATAACCAGTAAATATCAACGCGTTACGAATTGGCTCGTTTTCGCATGTTATTACATGCTCCCATTACTCCATGAATTTGATCCTCATACCAGTTTAGAATATTCATGAGACCTACTAGTTTTTGTTGAGGAAGAAACACTGGAAACTGTCTCAGGAAACTACATGGAGGAGCAAGGAGACCCAGTGGTATGTTGGGAATTCACACCAAATGGCTCTGCTCTCCCACCAAAACATTACTGCAAGAAACTAATTACATAACCACTTGTTCCTTTTCCTCAATTTATCTTTCACCTAATCGAAAAATAAAAATCGCTACAGCATTTTCACGGAGAAATACCTACAGGATTGATCAAATGAAGGATTCTTGATTGAATTCTTATCAGCAGAAAGTAATATAAAGATTTCAGAGACAGGCCGAACCAGAAGGTATGCCCCCGTAAAGCTGTTTCTATCGCACAGAACTCAGCGTTGTCAAATAATAATAATAAAACAAATATTCAAAAATTTATAATTAATATTATGTGGAAAATTATAATAAAAAAACATGTGTTAACAAGATGTTTAAGTATTAGCTGAATAAAACATTGACGAAAATAATAAGCACTTAAGATCGGGGGCCGACTTACGAGGCTAACATTAGAGAATAGTCATATTCTATTAGCAGATTTCCCCTAAGGGAATCTCATGACACGATTTTTGAAAAGTTTACTAAATGCCCATCTATTCTACGATGGATCGATAGTAGTAGAAGACGAAAATGAGCCCCCGCTCATTATATATATATATATATATATATATATATATATATATATATATATATATATGTATATATATATATTATTTATTAACGTCCACTTTTTGCAACTTAGGCTAATCGGGATATATATATATATATGCCTCTATAATAGGTTGTTCGATAATTAATTTTTTTTTTTTTTCATATTTTTCAAAAGGAATTTATTTATATTAACTACAACATTAATCAATGATATATTGACCATTTTGTTGGATTACCTTTTGCCATCTTTCGGTGACTTGAAAAATTCCACGTTCAAAGAAGCCTTGGTTTTTAGAAGCAAAGAACTGGTCCAACTCATTTTTAACCGCCTCACCAGAATCGAAAGTTTTACCATTGAAATGGTTTTGAACGTAGCGCAACAAATGGTTATCTGATTGTGCTAAGTCAGGGCTATATGGTGGATGTGGCATCAGTTCCCAATTGAGCTCTGTTAATTTTTGACGAGTTGTCAAAGAGGTGAGTGGTCTGGCGTTATCATGATGAAACATCACGCCTATACGATTGGCCAGTTCAGGGCGTTTTTTCTAAATTTCTTCGTTCAGTTTCGATAGTTGACGACAGTAGACATTCGAATCAATATTTTGGTTTCTTGAAGCAACTCAAAGTACACTATGCCATTGTAATCCCACCAAACAGAGAGCATAATCTTTTTTTGGTGAATATCGGCTTTGGATGTCGATTGTGGGGGCTCATTTTACTTGGTTCATGCTCTTCTTCGGACTACGTTATCGTAAACAATCCATTTTACATCACCCGTTATGATTATTTTTAAAAATGGGTCCTTTTCGTTACGATTCAGCAAAGAGGTGCATATGTTAATGAGTTTGGTGAGGTGGATATCCTTTAATTCGTGAGGAACCCAAACATCCAGTTTGCTTACGTAACCAAGCTGTTGTAAGTGCAAGTAAACTGTTGAATTCGATATGTCGAGCATCTCTGCTATCTCTCAAGTTGTCATACGCCGGTTGGTTTCGATTAACGCCTTTATTTTGTCGTCGACAGTAGTGGTTGGATGACCAGTATGTGGTGCATCTTGCACATTAAAATTTCCAGAGCGAAGGAGAGCAAACCAACGTTGACACTGGCGATCAGTAAGACAGTCCTCACCATAAACTTCACATAATTTTTTCCGAGCTTGTAGCGCATTTTTGCCCTTTCGGTAGTAAAACAATAAAAGATGCCTCTTTGATTGTCCATTTTCAATTGAATTTTTAACCAACTTGTTGTTTACTAATCAGACTCAGTTATTTACTGGACATAGTCCAAAGTCTAATCTTTAAAATAGTATATTATAATCAAAGCCACGCAACCAATACTACCTGAAATATGCTTTACAAACAATCTTATCAGAAAAAACGACATTAATTATCGGACCACCCGATATAAGAGATTCAGACAAAACCAAACATCAAGTTCGTTAATGGCTCAAATTGGACTTCTGGAAAGAGGAAGGGGAATTTGGAAAAATGGAAACATTTTACAAGTCATTTTAGGACTGATTGAAAAATGTATAGACCCAATCTTAGTGACAATTTAATTTCTTATTAATGTGGTTTTACATATTGATTCTTCATCTTAAATATTAACCGAGATATTGACAGTTTTTAGTCTTCAGTAATCTCCTGGTTTTAGTCACCTCAATTTAACATTAAGCAAATATATCAGAAAGAGTCTTATTCCAAGCTGCCATTCCAAATACTGTTTAAGAAAATCTTTACTAAATGAGATACATACAAATACGTTGTGTAATGACGTCACTAATTAATATATTACTTATTAACATCGAAAATGTTTATTTGATCTATACCATACAAGATTTAACTGTTTTATTCAAAACTTAAGATCGTATTGGGTAATGGCTGAAATCGGCCTTGGAGGTGGGGAGGGGGTTTGAGGGGGAATAATAGGAAATTCAAAATATCTCGATTACTTTGAGAAAAAGTTGATATAACCAATGTTGTTGGAATTTCAATTTTCTACAGTTGCAGTTAAATGCATTTCTTTCTTATCTCGAATATTGAGTTATATGTATTTTTAGTAATTCCGCCCCTTATAATCGTCTGATTTTTATAGTAAGTACCTGAGAACATTTCAAACTCTGTTTACACGGGCTTCTTACTAAGAGAGAAAAAAGAAATATATGGTGAAATGAGAAGACCTGTGTTCATAAAAGCCCGTGGGAAATCTGCTTAGTTTACGAAACCCCTACGCGATGGACTTTTTAAAGTCTTGATTTCATTCAGATAACAAAATAAGTTTATTTATACATAGCTTTAATTACCAAAGGCATGTGATTTTCAATATAATATGATATGACAGTCAAGGGATTAATATTCTTCTTCTCCCGGGATCAACAATTTGTTTTTCTCCAAACCTGAGAACCACCTTAGAATTTTTGCTATCTATTCTTTTCTTCGTATAAGGTGATAATAAAGAATTTGACCATCCCATGTTTGAAAAGGTTGATAACCTGTAGATTATACGTCCTGTAGATTAACGTAGTGTAAAGTGAACAGTAACAGATAAATATATGTATATTTATTTTTAAAAAAAAAGTGGATAGAAGGAGGAGCTACTAAATAATAGTTTAATAATTTATTTTACAATTCATTACAGATCTGAGGTTACTTTTTTGAACGGACTTCTTACTGGGGTATTGAAACTGGTAGTATCCTCATAGTTTACTTTTTCTCGTGTGTCTGAAACAACTCCGGACTTGCATAAGTTATAGGACATTAATTTAATATTTTCTAGAATTTCCACCAGAATAACTAACCTCTATAGCATAATATTATTCAACAATTATTAATGGGCTTTATCCATTTATAACATCCTTTAAAATATGATACGATTACCCTCTTTGGAATATAATCTAATTTCTCTGTTAAACTTAGCTAAATATAACGCGATAATAAATTTCACTTAAATTTTATTGAGAAGTTTTATTATATTCATGTTAAGATATTTATCTTATGCCAAAGGAGGCTTCCTTATTTATTCCTAAGTTAAGAAGAGGCCTTAAGTAAAGTTATTTCTCTTATCATTTTAACTTTATGCCGCCTCTCCTATCATAAATAAACGAATTTGTTTAAGTTTAAGCGACCCAGAAGTTCACAAGCCTATAGAACAGATAGCTTGGACGTCATAAACTACTTTGATACTCAACAGGTTATAATACGTCTTTTGAAATTGGAATTCATTGTTAGACAGTAAATGTTAGCAAACATTTATTTTTACCAGATTTTCAGGGGTTCCGGATAGCCATGTGAGTTAAAGCGTTGATCTTTATCTCAACTGGTAAATCTAGAGTGGTGAACTAGATTTATTCCTGGTCAATAGGAATTTATTAAGTGACGAACTCATTAAAGAAAATCCTTAGTCCCATCCAGGCTAGAAAAGGGGGTGATAAACTGTAGATCGTCCACCCCAATTCTCCGTAGAAGCACAAAGTGAACGTTAATAAATAACAATAACTGCGCCAGGATTTACCTTAAAGAAAATCTAATCTTAAAGTTGTACTAGTGACGCGATTTTCAACATTTTCGTGAAATATACATCAATCCCATCTAAAAGATGGCAAAAGTGAGGTTTTTCAAATTTATATTCAATCCTTTTTGCTTGTGTGTTGGACCATCCAATAGAAAATATTAAAATTTTAGCCATTCAGTTCAAATCAACATTATGTTATTAAATTAATATTATTTAATTCATTTTAGATAAGAAGATCCATTTAATTATTTTGCCGAATATCTCTCATGACTTGAACAAAATTTTCAATTTATTCTAAATTAATTTTGTCTTTCCCCATTCCTACTCGCAATTACTCTTATTTTACCCCTTTTCTTTTCTTATTTTATTCTCTTTTGAAATTTGCTGTCAAATAGAAAATAAAAACAAAAATCGCCTACAGCTATCCACCCACAATAAACATTTTTAAAAAAAAAATACTTTTTTACTGTGTCCTAACACAACTGCAACTGTTTTTCCCTTATTTGAACCGTTTATTCTAATTGGGTTGCAGTTATCTTTTTCATACATTTTCTTCTGCTAGAAAATCAATATCGTTTTACGTCATTAAAATGCTTGTATTTTATTTTTATCAATACCCAAGTTGTTCAAATACAGTTCTTAAGTCTCTCGTATTCATTAAGGCACGACGACATGTACTTAAAAGTGACATTTTTTTTTTCTATCCTACTAGAAGGTTTGGAGATCGGGTTAGCCATGTGAGTTAAGGCGTTCGTCCTAATCTCCTTTTGGTAAACCTAAAAAAAAGAGTTGGATTTTCACTTAGAAAAGACGCATTTATTTAGTGACAAAGTCATTGATAAATTCCTAAGTCCCACCCAGGCTTGGAAAAGGCGTTAACCTATAGATAACCCTCTTTTTTGAGGTGCTGGATGGTGAAGGAATTATTATCTCAGGTAAGAAAAAACGCCTCTTTCCTTCACTGTTCTTTATTCGTTGCGACAGAGCGCTTTCAGAGCATACGCTCCATCATCAGTGCCCTGCTCTTCACAATGATGTGACAGGAACCAAGGATTCCCTGTGACTGCAGGACAGGAAAGAGGCGTTTTTTCTATAGATGACCAGTCAAAATAGCATTAGTGGCATAAAATGGACGCTAATAAATATCAACAAGTACTCGAAAGCCAAGTGTTTGTTGGGTGTTAGATAACATTCAAAGTGAGCAACAAGTAAAAGAGTTTAGCACAGGCATGTAATAAAAAAAAAACCCGATTTGTGTTTTATTTCGAGCAATATGAGCTATCGGAGTGGAAACCATTGCCCGACAAAAGAGACGGAGAGTGAATGGTCGGCCTGGAATTGTGCGTTCAATGAGACTAACAATGCCATCTGGCTGGATTAATGGAGCATACTCACTCAATATTGGGATTCAAATATGATTGGAAACAGACTGCTGTCGAATAAACCCCACTAAAGCACTGAAATATTAATGTAACTTTCATTAAGCACGTTCATTGAACCGAATGTGGAAACAGAATACAATGAATATTTATATTAAGGGATTTTAAACAACTATTATTTTTAACAAAATGCTCTTAAACAATATGAATTACGAAATTAAGTAATAGAAGCTTTCACTCAATGCCAGAGTGAACTAAGAAGATTCTCCTATTGCGTTTGCTTTCTATTTATTTGGGTGGCCCTGCAACAAGGCAATTTCGCTCAACCTTTAACTACATAAAAAAAATATGGAAAAGAAACTATGTAAACATAACAAAGAACTACAACTAATAAACACAACAAATAAACATTGCACACAATTAATAAACATTAAACGCAAGTAGTTAAGAGTAGATTATAAAAAATAAAGTATTGTAAGCTAAACTATGTGATTAATGTAATTATAATAATATAATCAAAATGATCTCCCGCATGGGCAATAGGAATTTATTTAGTGAAGACCCACCCTGGCTAGAAAAATAGCCGTCCCAATAAAAAAGCCTACAGCAAACCCCCACTCCTACTCATGTCATACTTACAATAAGCTGATATATCATGGACCACGTCATTCCGAAGTTAAATACCGAATATTTCATTGATTTAATTTGTGAGATAAATGCAAATACGTGACACAAGTGGGAAGTCTGCTTAGTTAACGCAGCCCCTTGGTGACGGGCTTTCCAGGTGAAGTTACGTTACACACACACAAACAATTGCATGGGCCTAATGAGCTTTTTACAGATATAGCAAATAACATCTATTTCGACTACGTGCTGGGTTCTAATCTCTTTAGAATTACCAACCACCGTTATCTACTCTTCTTAATAGCAGGGACGTTACCCTCCATTCAAGTACTGAAATAATGATGTAGAATTGATGAATCCCGCCCGCTCTCTTAAAAAATGTACTCGATAGTACTAAATGTCTGAGTTAAGTCTATTTAGTATCATATTTCACAAAAGGCAAACGTGCTCGAACTGTCAAATTATATAATCGAAAGATACATAAGAAAACAAAGAAGAAGTCAACAGGTGGATGAAAATGCTAACACTCCTGTATTAAAATTTATTCTAATCGATGGATCGATTTATTACTTGGAAGGTCCCTTAGTAGGAAGTAGTAAACACCTGTCATAATTTATGTATATGACTAAGGCACAAGTCGAATCAGCACGCCAGCGATAGCCTGCTGAACCACGATATCTACCGGGGTGAGTTTATCAAAATGGAAATAGCCTCCAAAAACGAACAGCTAATTTAAAAATACCAATAAAGAGGGAGGGGACAAAGGTCTACACATATTCTTCTTTTTAGCACGTAATAATTTAATTCGTTACACTGATAATATCATTCTTTGAAAATAATAAATTTATGCTGAAAGGTATGGGCAGAAATACACATTTAAATCATTTAACTGCTATTCTACCTTGGACAATTCATTTTATCACTAGTAGATCTGTAGTTATTTAAAATATAATTAATTCGTTGGCTTAACTGTGTACAAATAGAACCACGCTTAAAAATAAGCATAAACCTTCAAAGAATCCCATTAGATAACTTATTGATTAAATGATTAGTTTTAATAGTTTAGAGACTAATCCATAAATGTTTGATTTTTTTCTGCAGCTCAAGTTAGCTATGTTAATTAAGACGTCGGTCTTAAAATCTAAATTGGTAAACATAGAGTCACGAGTTATATTCTCACCTGGGCAATAGAAATTTATTTAGTAAAAACGTATTTAAAAAATCTGTTAAAGAAGTGTGGTAACCCCATAGATAACCCATTGATTAGCCTCATTAGGACAAAGTGGACTTTAATAAATAACGTAAATATTTTATTTCAAAATAGAGTTTAAAAAAACATGTGAAGAATTGGAAGATTACTTCTCTCCAAGTATGAATTTTTCAGAGGTTTGAATTCGACAACTATAACTGAAGAAACTTACTTCATTAAATTAACTTTGCTTTATATGGATTTTTAACGCTGTTAACAATATGCAACTATTACCATGATTATGATAAATTATGATTTTTATTATATTTAAACTTGTCTTCGGCACTATGGGAGGTGTTAAGATGTTTCCAATTGTGCCTTTAATTCACAATATATTAGTGCACTAGTTTTAAAGACCGTCTGAAGTTGCTCTGGAATAAAATAAATGCTGTAAACGGATTTATAATTTCATCTCTTCATGTAACCAATATGAGTACTAATCATCAACACTAGCTGATTAAACCCACAATCTTAGGAAGTTTAAGTAAAAACTCTAACCAAATATTAAATTTTAAACAAAATTGGACTGGAGTGGCAATGGGTTTAAACATTTTTTTAATGATTATTTAAAAAAAATAGAAGTCAATAAATTAAATGATACTTAATTACTGAGCGTTTCTGTAATGCTTTATTTTTTATAATCCTTAGTCCCACCCTGGCTAAAAAAGAGAAGTAACCTGTAGTTAAATGAAAGAATGAAAATTAGCTTAGAGCTAATAAATTATCATCATTTCCGTTAACAAAATAGTCCATCAATAACATCAATTAAAATTTAAGCTAAATAAATTGTTATATACTTACAACTAATAAAAGTATAAATAAACAAAACTGTGATGCAAGAAGTAATTAATTATATTCTCAGTTATATAGTTAACATTATTAAATATATTAATTAAGGTCAGTAAGATAACTTAGACATTGGGCTTCCCTTTAGGGGGTAACAGTCGTACGCTTCCAGAGGTGACCGGTTTTCCAGGAAGCAACCTGTAAATAACCCGTCCCAATCAGCCATAGTAGCAAAAAGTATACGTTAAAATAATATCAATTTATATTTTATGTAATTGCTCATTTAAAATTTACAATATTGTTCTTAGTTGTAGTTTTTATGCAAAATATAAATGAGAAAATAATATAAGAGCATAAGAATAAAACTGAGTTATTAGACTTTATCGCGAAAAAGAATGAATGATTTGAATCTTACGGAAATACGTTAATAATATAAAAGGTGATCAATAAATAAGTATTTCATGTCGTTAATTAATTATTACAAAGTTATCATGATTAATAATTTTTAAGAAGATTGTCGAATTATTCAAGGACTTACGGAGATTTCCTGGGTTTCGTAAAATATACTTATCGATTTCTCATGAAACATTTATACAAAAAAGAATCAAGATTGTAAATGACACCTTTCATAAAATTGAACACGAAGAATTTATAAGATCGAATTAATTGTATGATAAAAATAATTTACGTTGTTTAAATGAACGTGGGCTCAAGGAGATAATAAAGTACAATTTAAAAAGCCTTGTTTTTCATTTCTCTGGTCTCACTCCATCTAATTGCATTCCAGTAGTTCGCACAGATCTACCTGACGCAAAATGAGATACTTGCGCGCGCGCACACCCACAAACACAAACACACACATATATTTATAGTTGTATGTATTTTTTTTTACTCATTAACAAAAATAAGCATAATTGATAAATAAAAATAGTAAATGCACTCATCGCGGAATTAGTATTGTAATAAACAATTCGTGCAGCCAACGGGAGATTCTCTAATAAATGTTCTCACCAAAAATACAACTATATGCATTCAGGACACTTCAGCCCTTGATGGATCTATGTCCTGTATGTAGTTATGGATCCCATGCTCCCAAGTGTCCTTCTCTAGTCATCAAAACCACGTTGCTTCGACCAGTCGAACTTCCTACTTTCTGCTGAATCAGTTAATAAGAAAAGTTTTATATATTAAATAATACATTAACAGTCTTAAATCACCCTTCAAAGTGCATAGTTTTTTCCAAAGACCATAGCAGTTGCATCCTAAAACGATCACACCAAAGACGAGCAATTAGAAATACTTGGGCATAAGTTTCGGTATTCTAATTGTGACCAGATCACAGATTAGCAAAGAGTTTTTTTTTTGCTCAGCCATGGCCCAACATAAATATTGTATCATCTCCAATTCCTAGAGGTGAGAAAGACTTTCAGTGTGGAATTGCCAAAACTTATCGCAAGGTTTCTAAGAGCGGACTTACACTTATTAATAATTTAATAACATTATTATTTGAGAGTTACTTTAGTCGCATCTGCTTCTAATTCTTTATCGCAACACTAACGACGAGTATGAAGCACCTTTCTGCAGTGGTCGCATTTTTAATGACTCGCCCCTTGTCGATACATTAATGAGGGTCAATAAAATAAATATGAGTGCTCAAGTTAATAATTTAGAACTTAATTGTATCTTACTTTAAGCCCTTGATTGATAGTTATAGTCTCTTTGAGTAACAGTGAGGTGCTTTATTGGATTGTTGTTCAAATAAATTTGTCATGAAATCAATCTGACTTTATGATGTCTCCAATAATATTTATAACGGATTTCCTAAGACTTTTCTTTTACTTTTTTTTCTTTTTTAGTGCTCTTAAGTTTTATTTCTTCTGGGCTCTGCTAGTCTTTTAGATACTTCGTAAATTATTCATTTTTCTTGTTTCTATTGGATTGTATTCTCTTTGGAGATCCACTGTCATAAACATGCTCGTTAGTTGAAATATTTGTTATTGTTTTGAAGGATTGCTTTCCTTCCGACATTCTTTATCAATTCCATGTCCTTTGTGATATTCTTCTTAAATATTTAAACTACTTCATCTATCCAGGTAAGACTTACATTTATATTTTGGAATTTTTATTCCTTACTTTCTACTTCAATTCAAAAACGTTTATATTAGAAGCATTTATCTTGAGATTAATATGATTTTATATTTTTCTAGCACAATTCGAAAAGGAATTCATGGTATTGTATATTCCTCTTCATCGTTTATTTCTTTATTTACTAGAGACCTCTACCTATTATACGGCTTCCTCTTGAATTAAATATATTATTTCCTTTTCTTTATTATTAGCAAATATTAGGAAAAGTGAGTTCCTACTAACCATTAATAACAATTACATGAGAGTCAATTAGATACAACTAATATTCAATGATTTAGTTAATAACCGTCGTTTCATTTACTCAATTAATTTATGTCTAGTTGCCTTATATGTTTTATTCTCACTCGTAGTCTAATAATCAACTCATTATTTTAATCGTGTTTCACGATTGGCTGGTAATAGCTTAGAAAAAATATTTTGGATTATAATTTTGTTACAATTGATTCTATAAAAGTAGGAAAATAAAAACGTAATACTTTAACGTGGTTAATTAACGATGGTACGCTGATGTTTCCTTCACCGGATAAATTTTTATTAGATTAGAAATTGAAAATTGTCTTTCAAAGAATTTTTTTTTCTTTTAACCTAATTGCAAAAGAAAGTTACCAATAGGGCTTCATATTATAAATTATTAGTTAATCAATAATGCAATACGTACATACTGTGCCAAATTTCTGATTTAGGTATTATTAAATAAATCTTTCGTTACTAACGAATTTTAGACAAAGATTAGAACTCCCCAACTGCTTCAGTAATCCAGTGGTGGCATCCAAATAAAAAATAAATAAAAGATGTAAAAAATAAATATGTTACATTGAGCCCCCTTATTGAGAATAGATGCAAATGGAATTCTAAGGAACCCATAGAATAAAAATACATAAATTCATAAATATAATTCATAATAAGGGATGAAGTGGTTTGTTTGTCGACTGCTCCGGTAATCATGTCCTCTTACTTTTGTTCGCTGTTTTCTTTAGTCTCCTCGTGAATTACAGTTAACAAACACCATTTGAGTAATTTCATTCAAGATAGTTAAACTGTAAAACTGACTTTGATAACTCGCTCGGATAACTCTCAGATGTCAAGCTGATAAGAATTCACTGTTTTTAAGATCATTTTCTTTAGATGTGAATAAAATATATCCAATCTCTATAATGCACTCCCATGTTAAAATTCCGATTTACATAAATTATGTTTTTCACTGCAGAGAAATTAATCAATACTATTGGCACATTCGCCAATTTATCGATATCATAACTTTATAGGACTAGGATTTTTTAAATTTATTTAGCATATGCGACTAGGCGATTTTGATCAAAATTCAACAAAAACAAAACCAAGGAAAATCATCGCAAGCAAACAAACATCATTTTATTCATTTATTTATTAACGCACATTTTATTCTATTATGTTATCTACAGGTTACAACCCTTTTCTAGCCAGGATGGGACTAAGGGTTTTATTTAATGAGTCACACACAAAAATCAAAAGCTTGTAATAAACACAACAAATAAAGATGAAGTACATATAATGAACATAATAAATAAACATTAAAAACAGGTAATAAACACATCAGCAATAATTTTAGGTTAATAAACTAACGGATTGAAAATATTAAGAAAACAAATATAATTTCGTAATATAAAATAATATAAAGTTTTAAAATATAACTTAAAAAAGGCATTAGTAATTACAATTAAATAAAATGTCATGTGGGATTATTTTTAGAAGAATTAAATTTGGCGAAAGATGATAAACTTATAAGGAGGTAGAAGACGTTATCCAGGTGGGGACTACTTTAAGTAAGTAATTCGTGTCGTACATGTAAGTTTGCAGGTGTCCAGCAGTCAGTCAGTAAGTTTATAGTAGTCAGTTCCACATTACACTCTCGACATACTGGTTTCTCTTTCATGTTCATAATGAAGGAACGTATGTCCTATGCGAAGCCGAGTTAGTACAACTTTTTCTACGTCTTAATACATTGTAATTTTCAAATAATGTACGAGTACTCCAATTTATTTGTAGAAGTTAATTGTTAACCGTTTGTGGCCAGGTTTTTTCCTATCTTTTATTATGTAGATCACAACTGTTTTTATTATCTTCTAATGCGAAAAGATTGATGTCTACATTACAGCATTCAGTAGTTGTTTTAGCTAGCTGATCGAATTTCTCTTCACATCCTGGCAGTCATACGATTGTAATGTATTTTTTGCCTGTTCCAATAATTGTTCATATATTTGTGTAATAGGCAGCCGTGAATTGGACAAGGAGTCCTCTCAAAACCATGTTTTCAGTTTGGTGCTCAGTTGACACCAAAGGATAGTTATAATCCTGTGCACTGATATATCCATAGATATATGTAATTTCCTCTACCTTTGGTAATAATTCCTGGACTATAACAGTTTTTAGCAGATTTCCTTTAAGGGAAATCAGCTATTCAGATCGTACTCAAGACGCGATTTTCGACAAATTTCTTCAAATGTTCATCTTATTATTTCTATTAAATAGTTATTATGAAATATTTATCTGCTTGGGTGGCAACACTCTTGAACCAACATTTTGACATGAAAACAAAAGTACAATTTGTAAATTGTTATACCGAACTATTACTATCGTTCCAGTTGTCACAGCAGTCAATTAACTCACTTGGCACTCTGTCAAGTATTGAGTTTCTACCAGTTAATGAAAAGCGTCAGAGAAATGTACGCTTTTAATTCACATGATTAATAGTAAACTGAAGAAACCTTAAAGCTATATTATAATAAATTTACTAGTACAATTCATTTCGGTATTGAGTCTTCTGTTTTTCTACTTGAGTTAACCATTGTTTATATAAGCCAAAACTCGAACCAACGATTTAATGTAGGTTAATTTCGCTAAGTGTAAATATTCCTTAATTTAGACTAAAGTTTCTTAATTTATACCATTGAACTTCGGCGAGAAGCTAGAGATCAAAATATTTGAAAAAGTCGCAAAAGTATCGATGTACTAATGACTAGGGTTCTAGATAGCCAGGAGACCCAGGTTCTAGTCACATTAAATAATCTCATTCAAATAACATTTCTCTCTTATAAAATATATAAAACTGTAACAATAAAGTGTTTTCGACCCAAGTTGGCGCCTTCATTTCTTTATGTAGGCAGCTCTGCACACCTTTTGGGCAATGCAGCAGGGTATCTCACGTCCTCCATCTAAGTCCAACACTAGATCTACACCAATATTGCAGTATTTACAGGCTATACCTGGTAATTGGTCTAGTTAACGGTAAACCTGATTTAAATGTGACCGAACAAGGGAATAATCGGGTCACATGGAAATGCAGTTGTTTCCTGCAGTCTTCTGCATCAGACCACACAGCAATAAAGTCATCAGGAAGTGGAGGAAACTTCTATTCATATGTAAGTGAAAAATCTATTCTAGGCCAAAGTTGTTAGATTGCCATTCCTCCGTAGCCTGTAGCCTGCATAAGCTGACTAATGGCTGCATAAGCCAGTATGAGAGTATGTACACAACTTTAATCTACCCTCAAGACTTGCCTCACTGACATGTTGAAAGTGAGAATTAAGACAAGGAGGGAAACCCATACTTTTCATAACTGTTCTATAGGTAATAAGTAAGTGGTATGAAATAGATGATTTTTCATTGTGTCTTTATTCATTTTCAATTTAGGGAATGGATCATATAGTTAATATAGGTTGAACGCTCATAACAAATACATGAACTTTTATTTTTATATATTTTATTTAAGAATACGTACGTGTGCGTGAGCGGGCGCGTGCTTGTGTGTGCGCACAAAAAATACATAAAGGGTTCATTTTTTGTTAATTATTGTTAAACTTAATTACTAATTTTTAAATGTAGTTATTTTGTAGTTATAGTTTACTAAACCCTTTGTTTCCATATTTTTTGAATATATAATATTTACATATATTACTCTCTTCTTACTTAGAGATATGTTATAATTTTTGATGTAGTAAATATAACTTTGCTTGGACATTTTAAATTTACTTTGCTCCCCTTACCTCTTAATGTATTAGTTAAATGTTTGTTACTCACGTAGGTCTAGTAAGAGGGGACTGAAATTATCAGAAACAGTGCTACATATTCGTGAATAGTTCAAACTTTTTAACCGATTTTCTCTACAAGTAATGTTGTACTACATTGTTTTTGTTTGAGACAACATTCTGTTCCAGTCAAACATATCATTTATTCCTAATGAACAGCTGATTTATTCTTTTCTGAATTAAAAGAGCACGTACACGCTACCCGAAGAAGGCAAGTCGGTAGCTAGATGTAGGAGTTGGACGCACCCCCACTCGACGGGTCGATGATATCTGGCATGCGTCCCACCAGTCACGGTCTGACTGCCGCCCGGGCACCTCCATACCAGTACATAGTGCCATGAAACCATTTACCCTATGATATCTGGTAAGCTCGTCTATATTTTACATACTATCTAAGTATATTTTAAAAAGGATTCTAATAAATATAAAAAAAAATAATAAAAAAACTTTTCCTTGCCTAGAGCTAAAAATTATTTTCTTGTTTGTTTTTCGTAATATTCCTTGTTTATGTCTCGTATATATAGGTGCCCTAATTAGCTAATATTTTGAAATTTTAAAATATAAATTATAAGTCCCAAAACACACAGAAAAATAATTCTGTTTTCGCAAGAGCTTAATTCTTATGCAACAAACAAAATAAAATTAATCATTAAAAATTTTCATTTATGCGCTTATATAAACAAAACAACCAAAAAATCTCAGCTCTTAGTCCTATTTATAAAATACGCAATATGATAATTTATTCTCTCATAATATAAATATGCAGTAGTTGATAATGCATACACATTAAACAGCAGTGACTGTATTATATTGGCGCAAGCGCGTCTTACTTGTGTTTTGATAAAAGTGCATCCACGTGATATTTTGTTTTGGAACAAGTTAAATATAATTACTGTTTGACGATAAGACGAACTTTTCTAAATCTTTCATTCGATATTTGACTGTTGCCATTTCAATCATTTATTTCATTTTGGTAGTCCGTACACTAAACTTATTTAAGGACTGAATTAATTTAAAAAGTAATACTCAATATCATGTCGCTTTATTTTTGATGAATGAAACTTAATATACATTTTAGACATCAATTTTATGGTTTGCTCAGATGATTTAGTGATTTTTATTGCGTTATTAAGGCGGTGATTTTAATGGCTTCAATGTATTTATATTTATAATAATTAGGAAACATTCTTGATATTAAATAAGTTGTACTTGAACATTTTTTTATTTATTTCTTCTTAATTTTAATAAAGGTTTCATAAAGTAATTATTTTTACCTTTCGCTATTGCAATAAGTTATTTTTAGTATATGAATTACGTACGTACTCAATTCTATGTGAGTGGTTTGACAAAGTTGTGAAGCTTTTTAAGTCTAGTTTGCTTTCAGGGTGCATTTATTGAGATAAATGTTATCATATTAATTATCATTTCTTATCTCTTATAAATTACATTTTGGGTGTCAATAGTCTCAACATTCTTGTACACCTGCTCTTCATCCTACCCGCTTCTTTTGTGTCCAACATTCTCTCCCTGAACCAGCGCACTGTCAACTTGTCAACAGATTAATTGGCCAATGCATGGGAAAGCCCAAATGATGGGAGTACTGTCACTCTCTCTTCGAATTTTCCAAGAAAATGTTCTCGATGTTTTCCGTTGTCGATAAAATACCACACGATTGAGATCCCACTGCTTTTCTTCTTATTCAATGACTTATAATAAAAAAAAACGAAAAAAAAACCTAAATCAACTGGAGAAAATAAAGAAATGACTTGAAATGGAGTTATATATTTTCCATAAATAGTAGGTGGTCTACCCGTCTTCGATGATTTGAAATTAAAATAGTTTCCCGTCTAAATATAAAGATTGCATTAGCATAAGAACTTAATGATCCCTTGTTTTTCTTAGAATTCAGTAAACATCATTAACTATTCAATCTTTCTTTCCGTCTACCTCGAATTAGTAATTCATGATTAGAAGAATATAGACGAATTCATTGTTAGAATTTCGAGCAATTACGTATTCTGGTTAACGCTATAATGAAATAGTGCATATTGCTAAGGTTAATTTCTTTAACACAAATTAAAAAATGTTGTAAATTCGGTTCTCATGTAACGCCTCTGTTGTAAGATTTCTTGTTCAAGAGAGGGACGTAATCATTTTGAAATTTAAAAGAATAAATCAAATTTCAACTAAACAGAATTTAATATTCACATATTTATGATAAATCCCATAGTAACAGAGATAGTGTTGAATTTACGTTTTGTACTTCATTATGATTCCGTACTCCTATTAATGAAAGTAAAATTTAAGATAACACCTATCAATAATATCTTCTCCTTCAAACAAAAACCAAAAAAAAAAATTCTATATTCTCCTTGATAATTCTATTGTATTTTCAGTGAAGCACTAACAAGGCCGGGAGTTAAAAGCAATACTCTTATATTATTGCATATATATATATATATATATATATATATATATATATATATATATATATATATATAAATTGATATTCATTTGTATTTAGTTTTTACTAACTAAAAATATTTTTTTATTAATTCTTAATATTCTCTTACTATACAATTTCCTATGTAGATAATATTTTTAGTCTAGAGTTTTGAATCAAAATATATAATTTTAGGACCATCTTTTAAGAGTTTATATATATTGGAGTAACTATCGTGTGAACGAAGAGACCGACAGGCAGACCAGAACTTTAATTTTGATACCATTAATCGTTTGATATTGCTAAGAAAATCGGGCTACTGGACCCGCATGAGGCAGCCATTTATGGACTGTTCTGCTAACGTGTTTTTATCCAAATGTAAACGCGATAAAAACTTATCTTCATCGAATATAAAATAGAGCCATCGAATATAAATAGTGTTTTATTCATAGATAATATTCACATTAGTGAAAGCAAAAAACTCGCAAGAGTCTTATTCCAATATGTATATATAATACGAATGTAAAAATTTTGAAATTAAAAAAAGAAACCAAATTTTAACTAAACAGAGTTTTTTGATAAATATCTTAGTAGCTGAGATAATGTTGAATTTAAGTTTGTTCTTCATTAAAACAGATCTAGTATTTCATTTATAGATAAAATTCACATTATTCCCTAAATGATTTTAAAAATAGGCCATGAACTCATTTATAGTGTATCAAATAATTGACTGAATGAAAAAAAAAAAAGTATTCTAAACAACAAATGTAGGACTTTATAAAAAAGTTAAATTAAAGGTTTATTGACCACCGAAATGTCGATAAAGGACATACTTGCGACTGAAGATTATATTTCTTCTGCAAACCCTCACTCTTTCATGTCCGATTAAAGCCGTAGAAGCTTCTTCTCAAAAATAATTTGGGCCAAAATAGGCAATTAATACATTTATGCACTGACCATAAATTATTTATGAAAGTTTTTTGAACCATTAGGTAAAAAAAATAACAATTTGTTCATACAACCATTTATTTCATCCCCGACTCGTTTCGAGTGTCCACCACTTCTTCTCAAAGGGCTATTTATCCAATAAATCTATTTTTAAAAAATTCTTACGTTATAATATTTGAAAATATATTATAGTATTCATCATAAATATAATCGGCTATAAAACATTTTATCACATCGTTATTAATCAAATCAGTTGAGTGAGCCAATTATATAAAAGGTAATTATAGTATACTATATACACACACACACACACACACACATATATATATATATATATATATATATATATATATATATATATATATATAATTTTTAGTGCTACTCGAAGCTTGGCCTCAGTAATTTTCGGCTCTTTGATAAGTGCTGGAGTTGCAGAGACTAATGAGGAAATAGGTCTGGCAGCTCCGTTTGTACAACAAACATTGTTTACAATCCGATACCGTCTGCAAACAACTTTAAATTTCACATTCTGTTTACGGAGTGACTATAGACGGAAACACAGAATAGACAGTGTGATGACGTCATCTGTGTCATTGCAGCTCAGGCAGGAAGTCTGCTTGAGTTATTTTTAATTTTGTATCCTAACCACAGGATGTTCAAGAGCTCAGAGATTAAACCGAACTAATTAATGGAGATTGTGTCTAATCCATCTGAGAGACGGTGTGACAGGAAAGCATCTCAATATAGTAATATAGTAGTAATTTAGGAACAATCTGTATGAAATAACGATATCACACTCTTTATGAGAATGTACAAGTTGGATACGCATATAAATTGCTTATAAGAATGTTTTCTCTTCATCGCTGTGGTGTTCAAAAATTAAATTAAAAAATTTCAATCCTCATAGAATTAACCCTTTTTTTTTTGGATCATTAAGAACACAATTTTGACGCTGCTAACAATATATTTATAAGTACTGTGCGCTTTCAGCAATTTACATTGCCATCATTAGAACTACAACCAATAAATAAGGAGTAAAATGGATTTGGTCTAAAAGTAAAGAAGTTAAAAATGTCCATTAAGAGTAATGCATAAAAACGTTTAATGAAACTATTGAACTATTAACAATAAAATGTCTAACAATAAATTATGTTTTTAAAATAGAATGAATCACTAGATATATTTTTGAGCGCCTCAAAATTTCGCGTGTGATAACCTTGATTTGTTATCCTCAAAACAAGCTGGAATAACTATGATGAATTTATTTTCTTCATGTTGTAAAAAGTTAATGATTAACGTGCTTCAGTAACATAAGAATTGAAGGGTTTGCTGCAAAAAGGAGGTAGCTCCATCCCATAGCTGTTGGGAGTTATAAACACTTTCTTGTGCCAAAAAAAAACCTCTTTTATTTGGCACAAAAAGGATGCAGCTTCAATCGTTATGATGTTATTTTCGTTATAATGATGTTATTTTCGTATTTTATGTTATTCGTTATAATGATGTTATTTTCTGTTTGTAAAACCAATAATTTTGCTCTACTTTATTTTCAGTTTTCTTTGAATAAAAAATGCATATTAATAGTACATTCTATTTATTTTTACACCTTTTTCCAAGACATAACATATTCCTCCATTCCTCATATTCCATTCTTTTGGGCAAAAAAGAGGTAGCTCCAAGGATCATCCACGTACCACCAACATTTGGATGATATTTTTTGAATGAAAATACTGTTCTAATATGTAAACACCATAATTGAAAGTAAGCAACAACAATATTTTTACATAACTTAAAATTTGAATTTTTTAAACGTTTTTTTTTTTGGTTTCCCAAAAACTGGAAAAATTGGAGCTACCTCCTTTTTGCAGCAAACCCTTCAATTTAAAAATAATTTCTGTATGACATGTATCTCATAGTGCAAGAATTACTATAGCAGAATAGTCATTTTATTTAATTTGTTAAAGTGACTCTTCAGATTTCCACTTTTGAAACTTGTTGTATGAGCTTCTTAACACTCGGGGATTTAATATAAGCATTTATAGTTTGAAATAAGAAACGTGTTTGAGAGAGTATATGAAGAGAAGGAAAGTGTTAGCCCTATAGTTGGATGTCTGGCGGCATAAGGTACTTGTTTGAAGCACCACTTTTATGCTCGTACTCGAACACCCTGCCACTTGTGGATATCCCCTTCAATAAACAGCTACAGCGATGCCTCTGTCTTTCGCGAATGCAATATTCAACTATGCACCCGTCTAAATAACTTACCCAATAATAATATTATCCTTGATTAGTGACAACAAAAAACATTTTTGTGGAATACAACCTCTCTTAACGAGATTATGAGATAATTGAAGTATATTAAAACACAAGAATTTTGTAAGCATATTCCCTACCTTCTGAAAAGACTCAAAGACATCACACTTCTACAAGTCCCATTTGAAAAAAAAAAAAAGTAAGACAAAAATGAATTATCAAGATGATCGGTGTTCAATATTTTTTTGCAAAGCCCCATAATAACAAAGGTATTTATTAATGCACAATTTACAAATTTCATAAAAAGCCACACACTAACCTAAGAACCTATTTTATCAATTAACTAAATTGATTTTTAATTTTATATGAAAAGTTTAAATATCAACGTGAAAATTTGGTATTGACACACTGACATGTCAGCAAGAGCTTAAATATGTATATTATAAGGTGGATGTAAAAATGTTCAAATCCTCATATTCACCATTTTCGATAAATCCCCAAATAACAGAGACATTGTTGAATTTACGTTTGTACTTCATTGAATCTTTTTGTCTTGACAACGAAGTCTACATTCAAAGTTGATGAATTGAAAATTTTGATTCCTATTATGTTTGTTGGTCGTTTTAATCTTCCGTCCTGACTCGTATTTTTCTGTTGAGATTCATTCTTCTCGTAGTTTTGTTTTTTCAGGCCGTTTATCTAACCTGTTTATATGAGTGTTTCTGAACTGAGATTCTCTCTCAGATTTTCTTTCGAGCGGACAGAATAAATAAAATATCTTCAAAGTACCAAATTTTCACTGACGAATAGTTAATCACGCTAACACTACATACGAAACTAAGAAATTGAACAAGATTCATACTTCTTGCGTATCAGGAATAATTTCACATCCTAGAAAAAGCAATTAAGTAGCATCACTTTTATTATTGCTTACTTTTCATGAATTATCTATTAAAAATCATGATTTATTAGGTTTGACTAGTGTTTCATATATATCTGGATGTTTTGTCGTTGAAAAGGATGGCCACATTGGTCACATTTTTAACTTTGGTTATTACGTACAAACACAAAAGTCAACATAAAAGTCTTTTACACAAAATAAGGAAATTATTTCTGAAAGTAGGTCACCAAGTTTTAACAAGTTATTTCAAAAGTTAAATAGTTCTTACAAACGTTTTAGAAATCTTGCTCCTAATAACATGCTTTTGATAGAAATAAGGAAACTCATAAATGTCCAAAAAGAAAAAAGTATTTCCGGGAGACATTTATACGATTTTATGTCTTAAGAAACATGTAACGGAGAGAAAAGTTAATATTCCTTATTTCTCATGAAATTGATACGCGTATGTTCAGATAACTCTCAAATTATATTAATAGTAAATTATTTTAAGTTTAAGGGGTGTGCCTAGTTATGTCTCATATTTATTAATATTTCTCCCTTAGTGTTTTTATCATTCCAATGCACACTGTGTACAATTACAAATACTGTGGTTGGTCCCGTTTGTGAGAAAGAGAACTTTTAGTCTTACATAGTTTATAAAAAAAAAAAATGGTTTCCATAATTATGATTTTTCACAATTTTCTGGGCAACGAACTGGTTTCAATAGACGTTAATTCGTCCCGACTCAACAATAGTACATCGGTTCTCGATGTCCCCAGTAAGCCGCAAAGACTATAAAAGGAAATATACATACAAGAAATGTAAAAGATAGTGATTGTCATTTAGATTAGATAGATAGCTTTGTCATTTATAACATTCGCAATCATTCTTGAGTATAATTATTCCCCAATCAAAACTTCCTCAATAATGATGTGTGTAATACATCATTCATATTATATAACAGTGGAGAGGAATAAATCAGAACCATTTTTTTAAAAAAAATTTGTATAGGCTTAAAATTATTTGAGAAGGCAATAGATATAGTCGTAAACCCTGAGACGGGAAATATAAAAATACGTGCACGGTAAGGGCTTACAAAAAAAATACCATCATTATTCAGTCCCTAATTACTTCCCAAGCAACGCCGGATACCATTGCTCCAAACCTATCTAATATTTTTTTCAAGTAAATTAAGGCAGTTCAGGAAGCTTTAGGCTGATTATTAAGTTTATATTCGTCTACCAAGTATAATCGGAACGCTCTAATACAAAATGTAAACTAGAAACAACTACAGGTTTTACTATCATACATAAATATATTTTAATTAATGTGATTAATAAGATAATTACAGATTATTTTATTTTTCTTAAAATTGCAAATTCAACTTATATATAGGAAATTCATAAAACACAAATTTACAGTACATTATTACAAAAGTTCCTCTTTTGAGGCTGATGATGAAATGTCTTCACGTATTTCATAATCTATTTCATCCTAGATAAGAGCCAAAAGAACACAACACTTGAACGTTAGTGCAGTACGTCAGATGCTTCGTGATATGATTTCTTTGTGCAAAATTTGTAAGAATACGAAAGAAAATGTACTGAAGGCAAAAAAAAAAGTTCTTCTTTTCAACCTTTCTCTTAAGTTATTTATGAATATAAGATATATAGTTCCACGGACATTATTTTTGTCATTTTCTAGGTAAGATCGATGGACTACTGAAGACATTTTTAGAAAATCGCATCAGTAGCACATTTCCATCTAAAATACAGTCTAATAATTTATAATATAAAACTAATATCCTTGCTATGAAAATCTTTGTAAATATGATACCTGTCGACCTTTAAAGAACTTCTAATTTTAAATAAGAAAATCACCAATGAATATAATATTAATATGCTACAGACTATAATGCATAGGCCTCGGGGAGAGTGTCTTCTAGCCGAAATGTCACTCCGTATCGATCAACGACTAACATATCTGTCATTGTTTGAAAGCAAAGCGGATTGATGGACGATAAAGCAAACAAACATTGTTTGACCGATTAAAACAATTATGAAGAAATCCTGGCTCAGTTTTATTAAGTTATTAGCACATAAGCTAGTAATTTATGAAAATTGATTTAATTCGATATTATTAACTTTTGATTGCTAATGATATCATCAAGCGTTGGCTTTTCTATTCTGGAAAAGATTTGGCGTCACATTAACCGCTTCATTTTATGTTTGTGAATCGCTACTATTATTGTGTACGCAACGTTGTTCGGGTAGGATTCCGGTAGTTTGGGAAATAATTCTCAGTATAAAGAGGAAGATGGCATTGAATGTCTAGATTTTGAGAACCACGAAAAGCTGGAATTCGGGACCCAAACGTCAACATGTTAGAGGAACGTGACTTTATTAGTGCAGGATTAAGCCCGCAATGAACACTCATTTTGTTATCCATGAAACCTTTAAATATCGAGTACGGTGTGAAAAAACAAAAATCGTGTGGTCTGAAACGCAAATCTTAAATAATAGCGCCGCTGGGTTAAGTACTCATTTTGTTAAAGATAAAACAAAACTTTTGACCTCTAAATCGTTAACAGGCAATTGTACTTTTTCATTTATTTATAGATAAATAGATAAAGTTTTAAGTCGGAAAGGATCTCGTTTTCTCCATTACCTAGTGTTAGGATCGAAGAACATTTATCGATATTATCAAGATTCACATCGTTAGCACAACCTCGGTAGCTGCTGAACATAAAACGATTATACCAACAAAATAAAAAATGCAATGGCTACTGCAAACGTAAAGTCCCGTTTAGAAAAAATCTAAAGGAATAACAGCTTTTTTTTGTCGTCTACCGTACCATATCATCATAATTTATTCATATTCTCGTTTGTAGCTTCTAGCACTACAAAGGCTTTTTAAAGCATGGTAGTACATACAATGAATGCAAAGATTTCCTGCAAAATGAACAACTAAATTGACAGAAAACATTTTGGTTATTACGAACGATGATGAGGTTTTAATCTGCTTTCCCCCTTTAAAAAAAGAAAAGAAAGAAAAGTTTATCTATTAATTTAAAATTCCTCTACCGTTCTGCCAATGACCAACAGGAAAAAAATCAGCACACTAAAAAAACGAATTAAATTTTCCTTTTAGTAAATAAAGGGAATAATAGATCAATGAGTACCCGTCAGTGGTGCAGGCAATAAATTCAAGCCAGCTGTATTTTAATAATTATTTAATTGAGACTGAACAATAAGGTTGAAGGTTAATTACTTTGGTAAATAACTCTAGATTTACTCTCAGCTGGCAGCTAATATACATTGATTGATTAATAGGTAACTCATGATTAATAGTTTCCCTTTATCTGCTTACACGCCATCAATTCCCAATCAGGTGAGTTGGATCCAAGTAACTGCTCAGAATTAGGCGAGACCATTTATATCTGTAGTAATTGTTTCAAGGGAAGCAATAGAAAGGCATTTTGTTTTATAGGTAAAAGAAAGTCTCTGAAAATATTCCTTGATCAAATACTTCTTGGGAGCTCACAATCAGCAAAACTTGATTAAAATCATTCAGTTTAAAACCTATGTTTTTATGATTTTTTTTTATTCATTTAGCATTGCAAACCTAACACAACTCAAACATTTAGAGGATTGTACTAAATTGTAGGGAGGTTTCTTGTTTTGTTAGCGCACAACTCAGTAAACCAAGAAGCTCTGTTATGACTAGTGCCAGTGTAAAGGTGACCAGCAGTTTGTCGGTAGACAAAGTAAGAAATAAGCAGTATATTATTTTTCTAAACCTAATCTAATTCACTGGGGCTGCTAGATTCATTCAATTATTTCAACTATCTCAAGCAGTACTGACGCTAGTGCACTCTGGTTACAAACATTTAGCTTATATTAAACTTGAACATATTTCTACATTCAACTTTCTGAAAGTAACATTTGTTATATCTACCCCTAACCCCAAGGTTTTTTTTTTTCTACTAGTATAATAGGTTTAAAATTTTAACATATTTCATTCTAAAGCACTTAGTCTTTCCGGGTATAGGTTATAATTAGACATTTTATGGAAATAAATCTTGGTATTCATAAGGAATTTACAAAGTCATGAGAGGTCTGAAATTGGCGATGATCGGTTTTTGTGAATTATAAAAAATAAAATTAAATAAACTAAATTAGGTCTATTTAAACTTATATTTTGAATAATATGGAATTATTTTACAATACCATAGTTTTGTATTACTAATTTTTCTTCTTTAAACGATTGGCTCATTTATATTGTGATTACACATCGTCGGACAATTTTTTCATGACGATATATGTTTTTACTTGAGTAGTAAATGTCTATTTCGATGTTAAACAAAAGATAGTTATGTTTTTCCACAGCATATGTGATTTTAAATATTTACAGATTTGCTTTACACAGTTATATTCTTCAGTATATGAACTGATGATAGGAACCAAAATTGGTAATTCTCAAATTCGGTTGGAACGTTTTTCTTACCGCTTAAGAACTAGATCACAACTGAGAAAAAAACAGAAATAAAAATCCTTGTAAATTAAATATTATTAATACAAGTTCGTTGATTCCCAAGTATACTTTTTAACTAGTCTCATTTCTTAAAAAAAATTACATTTCGTTGAAACATGTCAGTTTATGTGTGTTTTGCCAAATTTCCTGAAACCATTACTTCCTTATTATTTAACATTCTTCGATGTTATCAGGCCGATAGTGTCGATCCGTATCCGCTTTTAACATAGTATGCTTATAGGCCCGACACTATTTTCTGACTCTACATGATTTCAGTTCTTAAAAAGAATAAAAGAGAGTAGTGGGAACTATTAAATTAAGCCAGTATTTGTTGACCTTTTATAATTTTCAATATTCGAATCATATAGAAAAAACAATCGTAAATGGAGAGAGAAAAAGACGTCCAATTCTTCACAAATTTTTATTTCAGCGCTAAGCGCTTTCGAAAACAATTGTCTCCATCTTCAGAGCTACACATGAAAAACAACAACATCAATAAAATAAGTCTGCAATGTTGGGGGTGTTGGACCTCGGTGTCATCTCCCGAGCACCAGCTAGTCACTTGCCCTATTAGCGCAGGCAAGTAGGTCAGCAAATATATATTTTGTTTTTAGCTATACCTCAATGGATCTCTCACTCTACGTATTTTATTTTAGTATTTGACATAAGTCTACTTATTTATATTCAATTCTGTTAGGTATTTATTTTGTGATTTTAATTATTGATATCAATATGATTAATGACCCTGTTGTAATTTATAGAGATTTTATTCATGTTGTTGTTATTCATGTGTACCTCTCAAGAAGGTGACAATAGTCTTCGAAAGTGCTTAGCGCTGAAATAAAAATTTGTGAAGAATTGGACGTTTTTTTCTCTCTCCAAGTACACAATATTTTTCACTTTCAACAACACTAATGTGAAATCGTAAATGGCGTGATTAACACAACTGTTTTTGAATATTAGCAATAGATATTTCCGAATTTACATTCTACCCCTCTTCAAAATAATCTCTACTTCTGGTTAGATTTCTGGCAATGACAAACTCAGTTTGCAATTGTACAGAAAACAGTCCAATATTGGTATTCGTATCAATAAAATAATAATAGCAGCCAATAAAACTTGAACAGATATATAAACGCTTTATTTTAGTCATCTACTAGTAGGTTAGGTGAACATTTGCGACATACATACAACAGAATTATACGAAAGTAATAAATGCACTTCTTTATCATCATCATCCAAATAAATGGAACCTTTGAGTGTTGTATAACCTCCTCAACTTTTGATCTCAACACTAAGTATGGATGCTCTTACCCTCTTTGTCTTGGGCTTTACTAAAGGCTGCCAAGTTTACTTAGATACCACTAATTAGTCTAGGCTTGTTAACTAGTTAACTCTGAACATGTTTCCAAGATCATCCATCTACTAGCAGGCAGTAGTACTGCGAAAAGGCCATTGTGCGAGAAGATGTTTAAAAGTAAAACAATAGCATTTTGAAAATCACAACTTTCATTTCCGCACGAAAATATTTAACCTTAATAACGTTCGTGTGAGTGGAAACATTGTATTTTCTAACTATAAAAAAGTGCTTGTAAGTTACGTAACTAAGCAAATTCCATTGATAATGAAATGGAAACGAGGGGATTTCCTATGGTGGTTTTTTAGAGACACCAAAAATAGAACAAGTGTTATTTTCGCAAGGCCTGTTTTTCATTGTTTGTTTTCTGAAGTCCGATATTTGGCACTTTCTAGTTCCCTGTTCAATTTCGGGATTGATTATTTTTTTTTTAATTTTTAATTAATAAAGTTCATATATAAAAATAAGATTAACGGCATTTCTTCAAATACTCACCTCTATGCAGGATCTCTGTTTTTAAACCAAGACGTGTGAAGTCAAAATTGTATAATAGCTTTTCTGAAGCGTAATTTAAGCAATAAAATTATTTCTCTTCAGTATTTTTGCTAATTAAAATATTTTTTATAGTTATCTATATTTAATATTTGTAAGATGAAATCTAATGGATTCCCTGTTACATGTCGTATAATTTAAATTAATTTGGCGCGTTTTCGATTCAGGAACCATTGGACCACCCACCCTTCTCTTGCCACCGCTGTTGGGGGCCTATCTCATTCTAGAATGATCGTTAACCAATATGATTCGGCTTATTGCTGTTGTTTTAGTGTACATGCACTCGGACCATTTTTTTTATTGTATTGCAGGGACCAGCTCTCGTTCTTTGGGAATCCATTACCCTTGATAACACAAGCTGTACTTTTCTCTGTAACTACGTCCTGCCCGAATTATCCACGAATTTGAGTTTTCGTGTCTAGCGAGCCCAGGGGACGATTGAAAATTTCACTAGAGATTTTGCCTTTTATGCCTTTCCTTTCTTTACTCTTCAGTGTCTTTTTTCCCCAAGGTAAATCTTTCTGAGGCAAGACTTATTTATTACAATATTTTTATTTATTTACGCATTTGTAGTTGTCTATTTTCCGCTTATTTGAGCTCACCAGAGCCTATCATATTTTTTATTATTACGTATTTATTATTTAATTTACCCCCAGTTGGGCATTTTTTTCATAGCTAAAGCCCAAAATTTTAACTACAGTTTTAAGTAAAATTATATACCGGAATTATGACTATAGATACTGTATGTCTTTTAAGTGATGATCATAGAGTTAATGTTGCATTCTCCAAAACATTTATTATATTTCTCTAACTACTCCCTGCAAAGATAAATTAACTCTTTTTCGGGTCATAAACGGAGTCGCAACGGAATAATCTATCTTCTACGAATGAAAAATGGATAGACACTGTCAATGTTCTGTTGTCCCCAATAAAGTGAAATGATCTAATATAATGTAATATGTCTGTTTAGCTCAGGCAGAGTATAATTGTTTATCAAATCTTATAGAAGGCTCACCCTCAAAAAACTTGTTCACAGCTGATTGTAGTCCTCTCGTACTCTTTAAAAAAACTAAGTACACACAATGCAACTCCATATATACCTCCGTGGCTCGTGGGCAACCGTGTATACTACCCTCTATACTAGCTATAAATAACTAGTAGAGTGTGAACTCGTAGGAAGAATGTGATCTGTATATAACGGATTTTGTTTCGGAACAGGAAATTTAAGGTCAGAATAGTAGATAACCTTTCACATACATTTTTTCTATATTTGTCGAAAATTTCATGTTTTTAAGTCTTATTAAGTCCAGCTAAAATTTCTGACTAATTATATATATATATATATATATATATATATATATATATATATATATATATATGTGTGTGTGTGTGTGTGTGTGTGTGAGAGAGAGAGAGAGAGAGAGAGAGAGAGAGAGAGAGAGAGAGAGAGAGAGAGAGAGAGAGAGAGAGAGAGAGAGAGAGAGAGATTTTGTATGTGTGACAGAGAAAGTGTATGCATACGATTGTAAACGTTTAAGATATTAGAAAATTTAATCTGTTCTTTTTATTTATGTACATAATAATTTTCATTTATTTGTTTTTAGTTTTAATTTTAACGGTTGAAAATATACGATTTTTTCATAATAATATTAGTCCTTACAGTTTTAAGTTATCTAGTTTCCTTTTAAGATATTTTTTCGGGGGTTTTGAATTTAATGAGGTTTCGTTTCCGTTTTTGTTTATTTCTTGATTCGTGTTTTTTTGCCTCTTTGATTGCGTTTTGTTTATTTTTTTCTGTTACTGTTTTCATTTTTTATTTTGTTTATTTTAATTGTTTTTTGATGAGCAATATCGCCTCTCAGCGAACTCTCCACAATAAATAAATAAAATACTCAAGGCACTCCATAATAAGAATTTCAGAGAGCGTTCTTCACTTATTCAGTTAATGGAAGAACCTTCATTTCTACAGTATGAAAAAAATGTCTGAATCCCACACCTCAAAATTTATTATGTTGCAATCATTTACGTCAAGTAGTTTAAATTCTTTGGCTTTCAACGGGATTATAAAATACACTAGAGGCCTTAGAAAACAAAATAAAACGATTGTACGAATTGACTGATTCCCCTCCAGGAAACAATTGGTGGAATTAGGAAGATGAACTCTGTACAGCAGCTAAATTGGACCGAAATTAGATTATGGACGTTTGGCGTACAGGTTGGTTTGTGTTTCTGCCTTCAATATACTTCATAGCATTCACAATGATGGACTCCCATTAGTCGAAAGAGCCATCTCCGCCTATTGTGGAAAACCATCTTTAAATATGAGACGCTAAGCTCACTATTTAATACCCGATGCTATATAATCATTAAAGTAGCCTATTGAACGTTTAATTAGTTGTCCAAAAGAAATCAACACAAGTGGTCCTATGAATTTCTTCAGCATTAGCATTTGATGTAGTAGAATTTCATTTCTCAATTACACCTAGTTCCAATCGTCTTAAACAGGACTACCTTCCTTGGCAACTAACTGCTACTGCACGGAATATAACAGAGCTCCGTGAAGGTGCAGCTGTAATCCACAACGTGCAAATGAGTACTTGTCGAAAATCACACATTCTCCGGCACATTCTTAAAAGCGTTCTAGGAGGCCGAGGTTATTTTAGGCATGAAGATATTAATTCCAGCCCTCAAGAAATAATACAATGCTCATTATGAATTCATAGTCTAAGAACATACTGGGCAGAAGGAAGAATTCAAAACACACGCCAGCAAGATAGATATACACATCGACAAACCTTGGGATTTAGAGTATAAAACAGTGAACAAACAACCAAAAGAATACTCCGAAAAGAGGGATCCGTACATTTCAAATTGAGAATAGGACACACAACTGTGACCCACACATAACGCCTCATCATCCAATTCTATTCTACTTGTAACACAAAACTTACAGTATACTACATATTGAAACACTCAGCGACAGCCAAGGAAAGCTACCAAAATGTTTAAGCAGTCGTGATGCTGTGACCGGTTTTGAAGCTATTAGAGAATCAAGTTTCTAAAGGTTATCTATATGCCAGAATAGATAATCGAACCTCATAAATACAAACTTCAAAATGAAGAAATAGGGAAAGACGTATCAAAATACAATATACTTTGCATTAATTACACGATGATGCGAATCTAAACTAGATATTTTGTATTTGTTCATAAATAAATACAGATGTCTGTTTTTCTTTTAAGGCTTTGTCACTTCGACCACTATTGTGAATAAGCTAATGGAAAAAAGGTGGCCATTCGATCCCGGTGTCGAGAAAATAATAGCCCACCTCGAACCTGAGAGAGCCCGTTCTTTGCAGGTTTCTCTTAAAGGAAATCAGCTATTGCGATCGTACACATGACGCGATTTTCGAAAAATTGCATCAAATGTCCACCGATCCTACCCAAGAGATGACGAAAATGTGGTCCGTTCAAAACTCTCTCTCTCTCTCTCTCTCTCTATATATATATATATATATATATATATATATATATATATATATATATATACACACACACAAACACACACACACACACACACACACACACACATACATATATCAATAGCTTGACGAGGCAATAGCTTCTTGGACGGGACTCGACTACTACTCGACAGACTACAGATTCATGCCAGCACCAAACCAGTTTGTTTTGCCCCAGTATTTACCTAAGTATCGCAGTTTGCCTAATTGGAAAAGTTTCTGTTTTTGATGCTGGCTTCCATGAACTATGAGTTTCAAATTTTTTACTACTGTCTGTCATGGGAATGAATACAATAGCGCATTTGAAACGTGCATGTTTCCTTAACGGAAATCAGCTCGTACACATGACGCGATTTTCGAAAAATTGCCTCGAATGTCCATCGATTCTACCCAGGAGATGCCGAAAATGCAGTTCGTTCAAAACAATATATACGTACATGTAAAACGATTAACGCTCTAGTGGTCTCAAATTTGATTTGATCATACCAAACTCGATATCTATATGTTTAATGTAAAGCTAAAGATCAAGTTCGTTAATGACTGAAATTCGACCAGTAGGAGGGGGGTAGAGTGGGAGAATTTTGAAAATTCTTAATATCTCCATTATTATGCGTCCGATTGAATAAAACCAATTTTATTGCAAATGTAGTGTTCTATTCATAGTGTAATGCACGCTTTTTTCACTATCTTGATTATTAACCGAGCCGTTTACATTTTCCAGTTTTCGGTATTTAGTAAACCCCCGCTCCTACTCAATTTATTTTAACAGTATGCTGTTATATTATGAAGCATTTTACTTGGAGCCTAAATGCCAAATATGGATCTCATTGAACTTTACCGTTTTGTGATAAATGCAAATACGTGACGCACGTGTGGAATCTGCTTAGCTAACGCAGCCCTGGGCTTTTTACTGGTTCTGTTGCGGTAGGGAGCTTGAAACTAGACAGTAAATTGATCTCTCTGTCCGGTCAGAGTGACTGAGGTCCTCCGGAGAAGTAACGTATCTGCAGCTATTAGTATAATGAATACAAGCCATTCAAATTGCCCTTGGGAATCTAGGCTATTGGTCACTGAAATGACACTTTGTTCTAATAAACTCAAATGTCTTCAATTTGTATACACACATATATACATATATTGTCGGATTTGGTGGGTAAAATGACGTAGGCAAATGCATATCCTGTCCTCCCTCCACAGAGTTTGCGTTGAATTTTAAAACAAGCCAATTCTCAATAGTAATATTCATCGCCTATTACAACTCCAATAAACTCGAAACAAATGAAGCTTTCTTCATTTGAACCCAATAATCAAGCTAGTCTAAAAATCAATAATAAACTAGTCTAAAACGTCATTATTATTTAAGTTATTTCTTCAAAATACTATATTCTCGTTTAAGAGAATGAACTTAATTTACTTTATCTCTTTCCCTCTTCAGATATCGTTCAACGAATTCATTAAAGGGATTATACTTTGAAATGTAATTCGATTGTGTAAATATTAGTTATGACTTCCATTTCGTATCTATTTATTTAACAAAATTATAGAATAAATTGATTTGTTAAAAACATAGTCATTTGTACACTACCTCGTATTCTTAGCAACAATATCCAGAGGACACTTTATATAATTAATTGACAACAGTTATTTGTAATAAATTTTAAATATCGGCATATTTACTCTGTCCTAATGGAAAAAAAGTATAAGATATTTTCTAAAACGGAATTTGGTATATACAGAAATTGAATTATTCCCTGTTAATTCCTTTGACATTCATTTTTCCTTCAAAAGCACCATCATTTTTACGCAAACCTAACATTATTTTTAATGAAGAAGTATTTTTTTCAGTTGAATCATTAGAATGTGTTACTGGTTATCTTTTAAAGGGTATTTACTAAACTTCTTTTCTGTGTTATTTGTTATAATTAAATTTTAATCTAACTTATTTCTAAGAAAATTACTGGGTGCGGTAAACTAACTACTGCAATATTTTAAAATATTCCGTCTTTATTATTTTCTAAACAATAGACTAGTGGAATCGACCAAAAAATGATGAAGTTCTTTTTTTCGGATCCCCACCTTACACGTTGCCGTTGTTCCGAGATCAATAGAATGAGACTACAAAAAAAAAATGTTTCTCCTAGGTTTTTGAGATGGATTTTATTTAGTAGATATTAATTTCTCGTTTATATATCACATATTCGTAAGTCTTTCAGATAATAATATTATGTTAAAAATGATGAATAATATTTTTGGAATAATATTATAGTTATTTGGACTAACTATTTCATATCCCCCAATGTGGTTGTCAGAGGGCTCAAATAAAATCTTCGTCCTGAAAGTCAAATCACTTTTTCAACTTTAGACCTGCATGTTGACTGTCAATAATACACCTTCAATTTTCTCTAAATAATATAAAGTATAATTTAAATGCATCCAAAAATGATAACATTTCGTGTTTTTTTTACGTGTCAGCAAAGTAAAATTACACTGAAATCTTTAGCTACATATACATATGTGAAATCAAAGTCCTGTGTTGGTGGAATACGGAAAAAAATTAAATAAAATTTCCAAATAAAAATATTAATGTATTCACACTAGAAAAATTCTTTTCGACGAGGAGTTACTTACCAGTGGATTTAAGCCCCCTGACCTTGGCCGGCTACCACCATTTAGTTATTCGTGTTGATTAAGGGAAGTGCACTAAGCTAATATTTAATTAAGAAACTTCACAGAATTAGAGAGGAATTTTCCTTAATATCATGAGAAATAACAGTAACTGAACCTTGGAATGTGTCATATCTTAGTGACCCAAAAATAAACCACATTAAATTTTAATGGCAAATTTAGCTCTCATCGTAGCTAAACTGTTTACAGTAATGTAAATGATAATAAAATAAGTAAAGTCATTGTCGGGTTCAAATATAAATTGCTTCCCTTGGGCATTTTAACCTTTGATTAGCCTATGCTTGTTCATTCCGTTATATTCAACGCATAACATAAATATCTTGAGTCATGGACTGTAAGTCATTTAATTGCTATAATGAAACGGGTGGCAGTTAGATTAATTTGGGTTTATAATCGCTATTACCCGTAAAATAATTTGATTAAAATTGGATTCCTTTCTAAATATAAAAATTAAATAATACCGAGCCTAAGCGCTCAATTAATCCGGGATTGTCATCAGAATTATAGTTTTAATCTAGAAGCATGAAATGGCTATTTTACGAATTTATTATCGTTTTTGGAATCCAATAAATTTACTTTACGTAAAAATATTAAAAATGAACATTGTATTTAAAACAAAATAACCCTGTATTAGAATTCGAAGAAAAATATGCCTTTATTTTATTGAGGCATTCTGCAGTAATACAATAGAAGAATACATGAGCTGATGACGGAATACTGAAATAACTAGCTAGGTTAAACGTCGTTGTGGGTCGAAATGAGAACGATTTCCAGCGGAAATATAATTAAAGTGATTGTAAAGTAACTCTTACATTATGAAATGTAGGCCATAAAACATGGAAAACCACCCAATGCATTCCCTAAATAAATATACATTAAATTTCACTATTTGCATGGCAGAATTTTGAACATCTAAATTTAAGGAACTTACTTGGACAGAAAAATATATTTTAAACAGAATTTTTCTTTTTTTCGATAAATCCAATATTAACGAAGATAGTTCTGAGTGTTGGAACATCAAATTAAATTTCCCCTCCTCTATCTTATAGGCTAAGTTTTTCCTTAGGATTAAAAAAAAAAATCATCATGGCGGCAGACAAGATTATCAATTTAGAGGCCATTATTCTTAGAATGGTCCAACATGGTCTTAACAAACGCCCTTATTCTTTCTCCTCTCGGCGACCAACCAGCTGTGCTTTTCAATGTATTAAATCATGGTCTATTAATCATCTGGTTTATTAAACCATTAGTTTATCTCTAGGATTTTTTATTAGTCCACAGGTTTTAATTGCAGGCCTGCGGTCACCGGTCTTTCAATCCTCTTGTAAAAGCGTGTTTAGGAATTATTCCCATAACTCATTGAGCTCTTACATAATTTGGATTGCGATGTAATCCTTGATGTACTTTTTAATTCCTTGTACGAAGTATTGCATTAGCAAAAGTTTTGGGTATCCTGATTTCGACGGAATTATCCTTTATGACCGTATTTTAACTAGTTCCGACTTGACTTACGGATCTCGTCGCTTAACTCAAAAACGTCTAGTACAATATTAAATTTCATTTTTAGGATAGTTGAAACGTCTAGCTGCTCACCTCTGTTGAACGAAAAGAGTAGGTTTAAAGGTGGACGAACATTTAACATTTTCATTTCTTTGGACGTATTGGAAGTTTGTAAAGCACTTTTCTTTTATGATGAAAAGATTTATATATTATGTTTCTGTGTCATTTTCCCAACCAAGCATTATAAATGAGAAATTGTTTTTCAGATTCAAAAGAAATAATATTTAAATAACTAAAATTATTTTATTTTTTAATGTAATTCAATAAGAATACAAGTGCATCATGTGGTGCTCACATAATTATTTTTGGTTGTATAGTGAAATTCGAACGGTTGTCTTGCTGAATAACTCGGCACGGTCAAAATGGGAATCGTTTTCATAAGGGACAGATTTCACGTGGAAGTTAGAGAAGATGTATGCTCGCTTGTTAGTGGGACACACTGAAATACTCGCCTTCAAAAAAAGAAGAAAATATATACATATCGTTTAATAAGACTTTCTAAAAAAAAGTGTCTCACAAAAAAAAACAAATCAAAAGAAAACATTGATTGAGAAAAAGACAAATATATATTTGAGTTCAGCGGAGAAAATATTATTATGATCAATTATGTTACTTCTTTTGCTAAACGAATTGTAAAATTGTTGGATTTTATTCTTCAGCGTTATCAAGTGCAATTTCAAAGGATATATAACGGTCAAAAGTTAGTTTTGATTTTACTGTTGGACTTATGTAATTATAAGATATTGTTGTTTTTATCAGAGATACGAGAAAATATGGTTTGGTCTCAGGTCTGAGAACTGTTTGAGTAACTTGAAGGACCTTGGGCCATTAGACTTCATTACTGATTCCGTTCATAAAAGCGGTGCGTTAACTTGAACTTCCCAAGTGAGACATTAGGAATTCACGGCACGACGTTCTTGCTACTCACAGTAAAGGCTCTTCTGCTGGGGTCGGGTAATTCCTCCCTTCGTGTTTGCAAACCCAATTATAAAATCAACTCCAATGAAATCGGAAAAATCAGAAAATCTGCTGAAGTAATTATTTCTTTTATACGTGGAGACATAGAAAATCCATATATGGAATTGTCTGAAAAATGGCTTTAATTTTAATTGAATAATGCACATAGAGAGCAAATTTTGACTTACTTCACCACATGAATTTACCAACTACTAAGAGTAGACCGAGTTCGATTCCAGCCTGGGCAAAGGAATTTATTTAGCGACGGAATTCGTTAAATAAAATCTTTAGTCCTGCCCTAGCTAAAAAAGGATGGCAGCCTGTAGATAGCCCGTCCTAATTAGCGTATGTTGCGAAAATTGGACGTTAATAAATAATTTAACCGTAGATCACACATAAATGATTTAATTGAAAATCTATAATATATTCATGTTCACGTTATCGAATTCTTCAAAGAAATTATTCTTCTTAACAGCAAGCAATTCTTCTTGGAATATAAAACGATACTAACATACAAAATATCAAAACAAATGTTGTTAAGTACTCGTATAGTTCAATATAGTCCATCATTGAACCGTACTCAACTGATCCACTCACAATAGAAACACAAGAAAACATGAATCATTACAAACTGACTACAAGATAACAATCACAATTTACTGGATACACATATGAATATAAAATAATGTACTATAATTTACAAAAATGGAAAAGTTGCTCCTGTATTAGATTGACCTATAATTACCCCACACATAGGTAACACAAATGCCTCGCTGAGTGGAGAAGGGTGTGGGGTTATTTTTTAAATCACCTCTTCTTTATTTTAATAGGAGAGAACAAATAAATAAATGATTGGACGCCACGTTGCTTGTTGCACAGGTAACAACCAAATCAAATGTTTTTGCAGATAGTCATTTATTTATAGTAATTTTTTATAAAAAAACTCACTTCAAAACAAATATAAATAAATATTCTCCACTGAGGAAATATATATATAGGCATTTTTATACTCGCTATTCTCTGCGCACAAATAAACACTTACCTCCAGTACAAAAGCATATTTGCAGTCAGCCTGGATCTCAACGAATATCTTCTCTATCCCTTCCGCTCTCTGAATCTTCCCAATACGATTTAGAGGTAACTGAGTTCAAAACGGCGAACTTAAAATACATTAATCCGCCAGAGCATTTTGTAGAATTCGTCAGGAGAACTCAATGTTGATACTGAAGACAGTCACAACTCAAGACTCCTATGACCACAGTTTTGTTCTGGCAATCGCTTCTTATTCCTCCCTGACTTTCGCGCAGCCAACGACTCTTCTCCTAGTCTTCTATCTCCGCCACCAGTCTTCGGTAAAGATAGAAATGGTCCACACACTATATTAGAACAGTTAACTAAATAGAGTGCAATTAAAACATTAAAAATTTTGTCTGGATGAAGTGAGAAAATGAGTGGATATTTACGAGAAATATTAGACGACTCGCGTATGGTCTTCCAGAAACCAGGATATGAAGGCAAGAAATCGTACTGACAGTCTTACCACTCGCCATTCTTGGATGAGATAGAATTATTATCTCATTTATAGGACAGATCTAATTATAGCTTATAATATTCTTACAGAATGCAGAAGACGAACAAACCTTTGTCACCACTACAAGAGCTATTGCACTACAAAAGCCTTCACATTATGAAGATCTTAGCACATTTAGTAGTAATTATCATGTTAAAGTAATATGTATAACCCGAGAAACACTAATTGCCAGTTTTCATTAGATAATAACCACTTACAGAAGTATTATTTTTGTATATAAGAAAAAATATTTATTTTTTATTTAGTTTAAAACTAATCTTCCTTTTATAGAATATTTTAAAAGTATAGTTGGTTTAACCTTATAAATACTGACGACTTGTGTGTGAGTAACTCTGTTGTGACACACCAATTAAATACATAAATCATGGTGAATAATAATTAACAATAAAATAATAATAAATTATTAAATATCTAAAACAAATTCACTTACTTAAAAATTATAATATTCTAGGTTTTTTTTTTTTTTAATTTTTCTTTTCAGTTAACGTTTGGCATTTATTTCCTTAGTATATTTCTCCATTGACATTTAAATTTTTTATATTTAATTTATTCCATTTGCTTTGTTATAGCTTTTAATTTTTTTCCCTTTCAATCTTTATTCTAGTTAATTATATTTTGGTATTGCATGAAAATTGACTGAATTTCCTAAGTTACGGATACAAACAAAAAAATAAATAAAATTTCTAATATATCAGCGTTTCTTAATAATCGTTGATATGGATTTGCAAACTCACTTTTTCATTTATCTCTACTATTTTATACATTATATCTACTTTTTTCCCAGTGGATGTAACTTAATTTAATTTATGTGGGAAATTAAAAAAAATATATTGCTTATTTATTTTCATTGATGGTATCTTGCCTAGCTGTTGTATGGATGGATGATACCCTATATATTTAACTGGATGGAGGAGGGCGTTCTTAGATTAGTCCTGATTACCATATGTCCTGGCGCGTAAATTTCTCTGTGACAGTTCAGCTGTGACCTACCATGTAGGACCTAGTTAAAACAATCGTGTGCTTTGTGACAATTTTGTATTGTATTATTTTTTTATTATTACTTATTTGAGATGCCCCTAAAATGGCGAATCATCTTTTAACATGTTGGATTATAATTTAACGAAATTAAATAAATTCTTACAAAGCTAAATGTTACAAATGTACAAAATAAATAGAACCATGCCGCTATAATGGCGATTCATATTTTAATAACATGTTAGAATATAATTTTACTAAATTAAATAAATATTAAACTTTTTACACAGCTAACTTTTACAAATGTACAAAATAAATAGAATGGACAAAACTAAATATAAATTGTAGTATATTTACAACATGAGGGAAAAAAACAAAATAAAAATAAAACAAACAAAAAAAAACTATAAATAGTTAAACTGGAAGGAGGCAAAACTTATATTCCATAGTGCTTACTATGTATAACTTTCATTATTGTAGATATAGCTTTTAAATTTCATCAAATAATCCATTATTTCTTTAATACTTAAAACCAGCATCTATAAATTGGCCACTTTCGGCCAGTAGTTCGCATACATTTGTGGGCCATGCGTACGTTTTAACTTGTGTGCAGTCAGTTAGTATGTGTTTTACAGTCAGCGTTCTGTTGCAGTAGCGACATATAGGTTCATCTTGTCTGGTCATTAGATATGAATGCCTTAGTCTAGTGTGTCCTGTGTGTAGGCGTATAAGTACAATTTCTTCTCTTCCAGTTGAGCGTGTTTGATTTGATTTCTCTAAGTTTACTGTCAGTGTTATACCATAAATTATTCCAGTCATTAATTACGAGTTTTCTTATTTGAGAGAAAGCGTCTTGGTGAGGTATGTCCAAAAAATCTATTTGTTCAAGTTCAGTTGATTGTAGTTGTGAACTAATGAAGAGGTATCAAGAAAGGAGTAAATATATAATTCTAGTGTTGAAAACAGAGTTTCGGTTATATTTATTGGCATGCTACATTTATCTAATCCGCTTATTGTCACTGATATTCAGTATGTTTACATTATTCGTTATTTTTATCTTGTTGTGCGCCAAATGACAGGAAATAGATCAGTTATGCGAAGTAAGAAAATTGTTTTCCGAATGTAGTTTGTGGAAACCAAATTCCATTTCAGTTCTTAAGAGAAATCGCTTTTATGCAAAAGGTCTTTATTTTAAAGCGTGGGTAGATGTATCCTTCTAAAAGGCGGAATAACACAAAAAGAAGGAAGGGAATAGAGTGAGGAGGAGATCCTGAGGGAGGTTACCTTGAAAAAAAGAAAGACCTCAATTTGCCTCGCCTTATCCCCGTAGCCTTATCCCTACCAATCCATTCCTGAACCTCATCCCCATACCTCCGCTAGTTTTATTCCAAAGCCTCTCTTTTCTCTCATGATATTTTGGGTACCTACAAGCTTTTTCTTATCCTTCCCTCGATATTGGGGCTATATAAGGAAATCGATATTTTGCTTGTCCTTACAACTATGTTTCCCTTCGCGATTGAGTTAGCGCAATTTAATAACCGTAACGATCGTTCTCATTCATATTATATTTTAGACCTGCTTTTCAAATTCTCTCACATTGTAAGATGCTTCATTATAGCTGATTTTCAAAATATATCTTCAAATGCCTACTAAGGAGAAAACGAAAATGAGGCCCATTCAAAACTATATACATATTTTATATATATATATATATACATACATATGTGTGTGTGTATTTTTCAGTCAACAGTTTAGCGGTCGTAAATTATATTTGATCGTTACTAAATTTGATAATTAAACGTCTTATGTAAAAACCGGAGCTGAAATCGGACTAGTGGAGGGGGGGGGGGTTTCGAGGGGAAATTTACAAACTTAAATCTGCCTTATTATAAGTCGTATAAAAAAAATGTATAGAATGAATCTAATTGCAAATGTAATGCCCTACAAATGTTGTTATATTTATATTTTCTTTATCATGAAGATTAATTGAGATATATTCACTTTTTAATTTATCGGCATTCAATAAACAAACCCTCAATCCTACTCAAGTAATATTGACAATATACTCTTATACACTCAACCGCAAAAAAAACCGGACACTTAGATTTAGTCTTATAATTTTGTTAAATACTTAATATATATGTATATTAATCTTTTTAATTAAAATAATAGGTTAATCTATAGGTTATTTAAACAAAATCTGCCAAAAGTGAATAATTTTTATTGATTATTTACAAAAAAATACAAAATAAAAAGATAAATTAACACATTTAAAAAAAAAATATTCTTCATTTTTATTACAGTGAATGGTAGACTTCGCTACCCCAAGCGTTTTGGCAATGTAACGTAAGCTCCGGCCTTCCATCTAAGTTTGAAAGACCCATTATTCTGGACCGAAATAAAAATAAAACATTAATTAAAGAAAATGCTTGGTTAATAATTAAAAATGTTTAAATGTGCGAAAAACTACTTACAGTTTAGAATAGATCAACTTCACGACAAATAAATCTAATCTGAGTTTTATCTAATTGTTTACTAATCCTGAAGGGATTAGTTCAATGGACTTAGACTCTAAATTCTTTTAATAACTAGAATACCCACATAAAGAAAATTTCTGAAAATTAGCTTTTAATACGACAAAAAGGAAGTGTCCGGTTTTTTTTGCAGTTGAGTGTATCATGAATCACTTTAGTCGAAGCTTAAATACCAAATATTGTAATCATTGAACTTCTCCTCTGCGAGATACATCCAAATACGTGGCACGATGAAGTCAACAATTATGATTTGTCTCTCTTGAGTTGAACATGTTAATTTGATCTATACCATAATTGATACAAAGCCCTTTCATTTAACTCTAATGTTCATTTGGAGGGGAGGGTCCAAAATTCAAACAAACTTACGTTATGGTTAGAAATACAGATTATGTGGTGAGGTGTGATTAGAAGGTTACCACCACGAAGGAAATCTGCTTACTTTAGGCATTGTGACTTTTTTTTAGTGCCAATATTGTATAAACTCCATTATTTCAAATGTTTAATTCGCACCTATTAAACTTAAGGTCAATTGTATATGAATATATATATATATATATATATATATATATATATATATATATATATATATTATAAGAACTAATGACATTAACCTACTACAATAAAATAATACATTTTACATTTTTTTTTATTAAATGTTTTCAGGTACTTAAACTTCTAAAATTCTTTATAATTTAATCTGATTAGTACTATTCAACATATACGTATTTACTTTTGTTCATTTGTTTACTGTGACGCATTAATTGACTTCGTTGGACATTTCAAAATTATAGGGTTTAATTTTCAAGATAATGGTATAAACTATGTCGTTGCCTAGTTGCATACTGCTGACAGGAATGAGTAAATCATGTTCAATTTATAAATGTCCTCAATGTGAAGAATATTTTCCAGTAACATTAAGTCATCACTTGTGGCTATAGACTTCTTCAAGTATTGCTCTATATAATAGCTGTATTCCGAGCATTGCAATAATAAATGTTTTAATCCGTTCATTATAAATTCCTGGCAGCATTCAAAAATTTCTCCGAATTTAATTACTTTCATTTTTTTTATTGTGATACAGCTTCAAGTTTTATATATATATATATTTAAAATGATTATCATTATTATTCAACAGAAAGTATTGTAAACACGAAAACATTCTGTTTTCAAATTTCAACAGAATTATGAATTTTGACCTGCCCTGAAAACATTTTGACCAGTTTTGGCTAGACGTCTGTGCGTAAGTACTACTTCGGGTCAATATCACCTTAGGAAGTTTTAGTAGGGAGGGGGTGGAAATAAGAAGTTGGAAACTTCTCCCTACCTATGAGAGTTACCAAACATAAGAATACGTTCATTTTTGCTGATCATAAAAAGATCTATAATGTATTTTCTATGAAATTTTTGGAGCAATTTTTCGGAACGGAAATATTGTATATTAGATTCAAATGAAATAGTTTTAAATGAAATGTGTCAAAAGTCTTTATTTTATTTATTATAAATATAAGGAAGATGTTCGTAGATTTTTTATATAAAGGTGCTGAGTGGTGAACGGTAAACTGGGTTCCCTTCAACAAACTTTTTTTTTGGTCTCTGGACTTCGAACCAAACCAGTTTCGGAAAACTGCGAGAAACCTTAAGGAAGCCGATGAGCTGCCGAAAATTAACGCTTGAATTGATGAGGAGACCGCTTGTACAGACAGCCAGAATGGATCAAAAGAACAATTTCCCCAGTGAAGGAGTAACCAAATTATTTTACAATCTACAGAACGTTCTTGGGACAAGCACTAAATCTTGAGTGCGGGTGACTGCTGGGTTCATCGACTACCAGGCTCGGGTCGGTAAGGTGCTGACCTAGTGAGGTCGTTTAGGGAGTCAAGGCCTACGTCACATGTATAATAAATTGTTTGTTGAAGCGTTGTACTACCTTGAAAGCCGTCAAATATTTGTGTCATTGCAGATATTAGTTTTCACAAATTAAAATAGTTTACGGGAGGGGAAAACACAATACAGCGAGTTTCTTCGAACCTATCGTATAAGTGTGTATTACCTTTTTTTTTTCGTACTTCATAAGAAGGCCGTCAAGGTATGCCGTTGTTAGACTGTAAATTGATTATTTAATATTATCTCATTGGCTAAGATATAGGTTTGAATGATACCTTCTCACTAGATGGAAGATTTAGGTTGAGTTAAAATAGATGTTTTTGTAAATGTTGTATTCACAGAATATTATTATTATTATTATTATTAATTAACGTCCACCTTTTGAAACTATGACTAATCGGAACGGGGTATGTACAGGTTACCACCATTTTCTAGCCAGGGTGGGACTAATGGTTTTATTTAGTGAATTCCGTCATTGCCTGGCGGCAATCGAACTCGCCACTCTAGGTTTGCAATGTGAGATTAAGGATAACGCTTCATAGAATATACGCTTTTGTTTATGTTGTGTTATGAAGAATAAAACTATGCCTTTCATGTGTGTGTGTGTGTGTGTGTGTGTGTGTGTGTGTGTGTGTGTGTGTGTGTGTCTGTCTGTCTAGAGTGTCGTTTAGTCGGCAAAGTGGACCCCCCCCAAAAAAAAGATTAAATAACATTTTCATTCATTAAAAAAAAATATGATGTGTGAAATGCATTTAGCAGCTTTTCTTCTAAATATTGAAGTGCTGAAAAGTTAGTTGTCACAAGGTCAAAACTGGGTTTTGCTGAAGGCTAAAATAAAAATAAGCCTTCCTTGAAATCCTATTAAATTAAAGAAACTAAATGTTTAGCTGCTCCTCATTTAAACTTATTTCATTGAAATGAGCATCAAATCAAAAATGTTATAGAACATAATTTACAGAAAATAAATCCAACTAATATTTTAATTTCATTTACTAGCAATTGTAAAATATTAAATTCTCAAAAAGATGATTAATATAAAAATTTGCTATCCGTCTGGTAATAACGCATATTAGGAATTGATTTTACCCTCTTTCTAAACCCCCTGATCTTGTTGGTCCAACAGGAGAGAAGAGATAGATAAAAGAAACCAGCAGCAGAGAAAACATTAACCTGAGGTTTGCATAAATGATAATTAGTTAGCTTAATAGCGGGGGAGGGTGACTAGATAGCTATAATAAAACTACTTAACACTAGTGACTTATTCCACACAATTAAAAGTAAATAGGCCATGTCCTAGGATTGTTTTGTCGCCTATTTACATGGCTTTGACTTCTGGAGGACATAGCTTGACACCCAATAAAAATGTGTCTTTCTTTCTTTCGTTTATAAGATAAGAAATCGTTGAGGTAAAAATATGGAGTTAAAGTAGTAGGGTTATATGGAGTGAATAGCTTCAAGAGAGTTGCCAAGGTAGCCCCATATTTTATCAGATCTACCTAGGCCCAGGGGTCGCCTCAGCCTGCTAACTTCCTTTCAGCCTTTCTACGGTCTCACCCGCAGATTGGCTTCTTTCTCCAGAGCAATGGCTGCATTTTAGCAGATTTCCCTTAAGGGAAATCAGCTATTGAGGTCGTACTCATGACGCGAGTTTCGAAAAATTTCCTCATGTGTCCATCGATCCTACCCAGGAGATGACGAAAATGAGGTCCGTTCAAAATTATATATCTATATATATATATATATATATATATATATATATATATATATATTTGTCTGTTAACGCTCTAGTGGTCGCAATTTTTGTTTGATCGTTACCAAACTAGGAATTTAATCGTTTTATGTAAAAAGGAAGATCAAGTTCGTTAATGGCTGAAATCGGACCAGTGGGAGGGGGAGGGTTTAGATGGGGGAATTTTGAAAATTCACAATATCTCCGTTATTATGCGTCAGATCGACACATTGTATAGAATCAATCTCATTGCAAATTAAATTTACTATAAATATTGTTCTATACATTTATTGGGTATCTTGAATATTAACCGAGATATTTGCATTTGTAATCTGTGTGTCGTCGGCTATGTTCGGGAATTTCCGCCAAGAGCTCTGGCGGCCGTTTCCATAACTATTCGTCCCTCTTGAATAGGTTTAGAGATACCTTACTACTACAGGTGTTATTGGGCAGATTTATCTACTGGAAAACATTACGTGGGAAATCTGCTTAGTTTACGCAGCCCCTGCGTGACGGACTTTTTTTGTTAACCTTTTAGGCCCAGAAAAAAAATGGCTGATTTCGTTTCCTTCAAGTGAAATCAGCTATTGGGGTTGTACTCATGATCCTACAGAGTAGATGTCGAGAGCGAGGTTCGTTCGTGTATATATGATAAATAATACATTTTGTCTGTTAGTAATTGTGTTTACTAACTAGTGTAATTTTGTTCACACACACACACACACACACACACTTATGTATATATATTAGAATACTACTAGAATATAACACTTATAAAATACAATTACAAACAGAAACAATTAATAAATGGCAAAAGAAATAGTATATGACGACGAAAGGACAACACTTAAAATTATTTTTTCCAGAAATTAAAAAGTATTTAGAACAATCATTCACATCACCTGATAATTATTAACAGGTCATGGAACAATAAACTTTTATTTTAATCTATTTGGCCTTACGGATCTACCAAATTGTTATCGGGACTTTACTACGGGGCACTTGCTCTGTAACTTTAGACTACTGATGGAGCAAAGAAAAGAACTTAAAAAATAAATAAAACGGTTAAAAGGTAATTGGCCTACTGAAGAAAAACTTTTATGTTACAAACATAATAATCCAAGCAAAAAGGATAAATAATTTTAAACAAGTATATAATTCTATGGGAAGCTTGAAACTTCACTATTGTTAATTTTATTATTTAATTATTTTATTAGATTTAATTCATCATTATAGTTTTTGTCTTTTGTAGAAGTTTTATTATATATATATATATATATATATATATATATATATATATGTATGTATGTATATATATATATTTGTATATTTATTGTGTGTTTTGTAATTGATATTTAAAGAAATTGTTAAAGAAAAAATACAGACGTAATGCACAAAGGTAACTCCATTCCTTTAAGGATACTACTGGTAGGAAATAAACAAAAAAAAAATTGTATTTGTATATATATATAAATATCATAACAAAAATCGTTTAAAAAACTTAAGGCCGTTGTCGTAATGCGTACATGTGTAATGGGGTTTTAGGTTAGGACAATACGTAAAACTTTAAATACATTTGACGAAATACGTCAATTCGAGAACTCCACATAGCTAATCTTCTTAATAGTTTTTTTTTATTAATTTACGTCCACGTTATCTCACATTGACTGATCGCTACCCATAATTGTATTTTTATATCTGGGAGGTACGCTGTCCAAAGAGGAATGAATAGTATTTGACGTAACTTATGTTCGTTCCATGGTCATTGTGTGTCAATCTGGACTAGATATCCAAAACTCCTGTGTTCCCGGTAGAATCATTTTTGACTCATACAAAGTATAGTTGATTTTTTATAAACGGAAAAATATAACTTTTTAGCCACTCAGCTTTATTTAAATCTCTGCTTCTACCGGTTTTCACGATCAAATAATTATCATGGAATCATATGTGCCGAGCGTATATTCCTCACATTCTTTACATCGAAGCTTGAACGAGTGAAATACCGAAGTGAGCAAAAATGCGATTTAAGTCCCTTAGTTCGTGGAAGTTCATATCTCGCAATTCAGTTGTTGGTTAACTTGTGTTTCTAATGTGGTTTCAAAGTTGATGGTCATTAAAACGTTCAGTAGGTAAATAAAGTTACAGGTCAAGGTTTATTAATCTTTCTCTTAGCCAAACCAGCTGGTTACATGGGCCCTTAATTTTCTCTTTAAATGTGTTTTTCACACTAGATTTGAACTTGTCAGAAAATAGAATTTCTACTTGTATTTTTCAAAATATGTTTTTCCAATATTTATAAAAAATCTACTATAAAGATTATTTTAATAATGTAAATTCATAAATTTACGAAAAGAAAGTTAAAATAAAAAAAAAATAAACTAAAAAAAACATATATAACCAGTTGGTTCGTTGTGAGATGGAGGTGCATTTATCTCCTACATTGGCAGTTTATTATCTTTTTATCTTGTATACGTATATTCGTTATTGAGGTAGACATAGAGAACGTAATGTAGAATTAGGCTTCAGAATTTCAATCAAATGATAAACAATTTGGGCTTAAAATTGGCACGTAAATGACAAACTTTATTTATTGATTATTTTAAAAAAAAATATATAAATATAAAAATAACCTTTTCTTTATGCTACCAAGGCTATTAATGTAGCTTAATATTGCGTTTTTACCTATTTTCCCTATTTAGTGACCACAACTAGAAATGAATTCCTATGGATACTGTGCGAATCAAACAAAAAAACTCGAATCTTGCCACATCTTTAGCTGTATGGCAAGAAATTCACAGAAATAACGCAATATATTAATTGTTCGAAAATCCTATTTATAAAGAAAAACACCTGTTTAAACATGTCAAATTTTCATGCGATTATGTCATAAAATTTGGAGCCCAGGCCTAGTCAAAGGCTGTATCGTATTCTATTGTACTCGACAGTATTACGTTTGTACTATTGCAGTGAATCAATGCTGACATAATCAATGCATTGCTCCTGACATGCCTTCCGGCGACTGTGCCTTTGACGTTTACAGTAGACGTATTACTGACATCATTAGATGATTATTTTGATGCGAGTGTGATGAAAAGTTACATTACCAGAAAGCTAACATCCTTCATCTAAGACAAATCTCCATCAAATTTGAAATCGATACTACCAAAGTATAGAACACACACACATATGTGTGTGTGTGTGTGTGTGTGTGTGCATATATATAACGAATGAGTTTATGTGTGAAAGCGCCGAGTTGACTGCAATTTTTATTAGTCCATTACCACACTTCTAATTTATAGGTTTATGTAAATCTAAAGATTCGTTTGGAAAAAGAACGAATTTAAGCCAGAAGAAATCAGGATTTAGTGTAGGGATGAAAATTAAAATAGTGAAAATTTGGGATAACGTGTGTCTCGTTAAGAAATATTATATACTATTTATTTTTTATGTTTTTTATAAGATTAGCTGTAACCTGATTGTCAAGGTTATGGTTTTATTTCTAGTTCTTGTATTTAATTAAAAAATTTAACTTTATTTACTCGTATTTATTTTTTTTGTATATAAAAAGTGTGCATATAATGTGTCAGAATGTCTGCAGTTCTTTTCATGGACAGTAGATGTCTTGTTAAGGAGATAAAATTGAACTGCCATATTAAATATTTTATAGTGGAAAATATATACATCATATGAACTATCTGAACAGTTGATTCTTATTAAAGTTCAAAAATGTATTCTAACGGAAAATGATAGCAAGAGACTAGTGAATTAGTCTAGTTACTTTTTTATTCAAACTGATTAACTGCCTGGAGCTACATCACACGTATTATGTGAGAGTTCAGAATTGTGAAGTTTAGTTATGGAAGTAACTGCCTAAGGTTATAGTGGATAATGGCTTCTTTGTAAACAAATATTTACGATTCTAAGCCTCTTCCTTCCGAGATGGTTACACTCTAAGTGCAATTTTAGTGATAAAAAAAAATTACAATGAATAGTTCTGAGTTGAAAACTCTGTGAGAAAAATGACAGAAAATTAATGGAGACCGTAAACATTATACCCTTTTTAAATGTTAAAGAGCACCTTATAAAATGAATTCATATTCTTAGAAATATGATTAAAATCCAACCTTCGTTGGCGGACAGTGAAAAGTTAAAAAAAATATGGCATCATTTTCATCTTTATTTTTCACATCCCTTATGAACTCTTCAGTAGTTGTACTTAAATATAAAGAGATCCGAAGTTGATAGTAGAATTGCTGGTGTATGCTGAAGTTCTCAATAAATGTAAACTAGAAGAGGTGAAAATGGAAGGTTATATTATCCCAGGAAGTAGCTTCCTAAGACTGTAATGGCTTCTTTGTAAATATTTACGATTTGAAGCCTTTTTCTTCCGACATGGTTGCACTCTTAAGTGCAGTTTGCTGAGTGATAAAAAAAGAATTGTCTGAATTTCCACTTAATTTTGAGGGGTATAATTGGTTTTCACTTTTCTGAATTATTATTGTGCACTGGGTATTATAGTTGTCATGTACAGCGTATCTCCAGCGGTGTCGTTGATGTGGTGGTCCACAATATTTCGCCAATTTTCCAATCGGCTTCTTCTGGTGGTCATGTTGGGTGTTCGCTTGTGACAGTTCCTATGATGACTGGCATGATCAAGTAAAAATTTTCGAAATAAAAACGTAAAACCTTAATTTATTATATCCTCGTGCACCGAATGTGCATTTATGTCGGAAATAAAGGTCTCTTGGAAACAATATTTTGTATTTAAGCTTAGAAAATCGTGGTTCATGATATAACAGCTTATTGTTAATATGACATGTGTAGGAGTGGGGGTTTACTGAAAGACGAAAAACAAAAAAAGTATAGACTTTTTTCTCGGTTAATATTTATGTTAGAGAAAATTAGTAATAATCACATTTACAGAACATTAAATTTGCAATAAGATTAGCTATATACCTACACATTTCGATCGGACGAATAATAACTCAGATATTCCTAATTTTCGAAATTCCTACCCTCAAAACCCCCTCCCATCCGATTTCAGCCCATGACGAACTTGATCTTTGTTTTTACATGAAACGCTATATATATCCGAGATTGGTAACGATTAAAAAATATTGCGACGACTAGAGCGTTAACAGGCTATTTATATTTGTATAATAGTAAAAAAGTACAACCACAATGGCTGATTTCCTTTAAGGGAATTCTGCTAACAATAATAAGGACCAAGAAGCCGTGACTACGATTCTTCTCAAATTGATTTTTCATGCAATGTATCGATATAATCCGCTATTTGCAATTGTCCTTTCCCATCTTGTTAGTAGTGAAGTGCTTGTGGGTGCTAAGGTCGAATCTCTTTATGCCTATGTACAACTCTTGAAGTGTGACTGATTTAAATTAGTGTGTATATTTTGATGGATCGCATTTATACCTTTCAATTATAGCTGTAGATGCGAATATCAAATCAAAAACTTCAAGCTTAGCAGTAGAACTAACAGTTAACTCTGTAAGTAGAAATAGAGCCCCACTCATATGTCGAAATAAGTATCCAATTTACTGGACAGACATGGATTTTAAAATAAATTAAAAGATTGTTTAATTTTGAGGCCAATTATTCGTAGGAGTTATTGTTATTTTCAGATAAGGGCATTTGTTATCATGAAAGGAGTAGAATTTATACAAATTATTCAATGCTCGTCTTCATAATGTATAAGCCTAGTAATTAATTATCCGCGAGTAAATACAAAATCAATGTCTGTTGATTGGAATTAATGAGGCGGAACGGAACAAGTTCAAAGGTCTAGTAACCTTCAGATGATTTAATTAATATCAGGAACAGAATGAAATTAATTAATATTTTTTTTATTAAAATATAACACCCTCGGGAAATATCAAGCTTTCCTTTTTTTAGGCAAAGAGATGAAGCGATTGTCTGAAGAGCGTTTGACTTTTTAAGCACTACCCCATCTTGACAATGTTCTTCACTTGAAAGACCCTCATCCTTTTAACACCATGTCTTAAATCTTCCTCTTTTCTTTTTCCCCTTTATCTTTTTTTCAAGACTTTCAACCTAAAAGTAAGCTTTGAGATCTTTGAGGTAGTTCTTTTCCAAAGAAAACAACTTTATCCTTCAAAATATTCTAAATTGTGGAAAAAATATACTTCTTGGGCTAGCCATTAATAGGAAAGGAGTGATAATAGTTACGAGTAGTTTTCTCATTTTTTTGTGTTATCATATAGGAAGAGGAGAATAAATTGTGAACCTCTAAATAAAGAATTATAAATTAGCATATTTACACATTCATATCTTTCAATTTTTTTAGCATATTTTCCTTCAGAGAAATCAGCTATTGAGGTCGTACTCATGAAGCGATTCTCGAAAACCTTGAAACGTCCATCGATCAAACGTACCTAGAAGATAACGAAAATAAAGTCATACATATATTTGTGTGTTTTTCCACCCACGTTGACGTTTTAATAACGGTTAAAAATCACCGGATAATCTTGCATTCTTTTTATTATTTTTATTATCTTCTCAATTAGTCTGTTTCTAGAACTTCCAATAATAAATTAAACTGTTAATTTGTCATAATTTTCAAACAATAAAAAACAGTACTCTGCTAAAATATTTATTTGTATTCCATTTAGTTTTACTAGTTTTGTGTCTTTCTGACGTCCTTCTATACGTGCAAAAAAAACAAAAACGAGAAACACCCATATTGTCTATGGTGACCTCCTTATCCAATGTACCTAAAAGATTCGTAAAATCTTGTTTATTACTGAGTTTAGATTATTATCAAGCAGTCTTATATTTAGAAAACAAACAAGAAACAACTCTACTCCCCCTGTGACGATCAACGACTTAATAAATGAACAATTTATTTCAAAATCCATTTACACACCAAGCATTAGATAGAACGTTATTATCTACAGTAAAGTCCTTAGTCCTTTTAACTAACTCAATGTAATCATTATCACCATAATAAATCATAATAAATGCTATTTTATTATTTAGAATAAAAGCTATTAAATAATAATAATAGACAACAACCTCTATTATTCTTCTTGACGTAAAGAGGATGTAACAACTAGAAATAAAATGAGATTACAAGATATTAATCCTGCTAGCTTATTTATTTAAAAGTAGTCAAGAAATTGGCAAGTGAAATAAAAAATAAATTATCCAGGAACCGGGCATCCACAGCAAGCTCGATGATTTACTGCATCGAAAGCGCTCTGTCGCTTCAATAAAACATTGGTACTTTGGAATTGTGGCCATTTGTCCTCTACCTGCATTATAATTCATTTCCACCTGCCAGAATATCAACTTGGAATTGTATATGTTAGATGGGCAGCCAAAAGATGGTATAATGGGATACCAAATTTCCGAATCTCTGGATCTCAGCATGCCGAATCTCTGAGAATGCATTTTCGCCATTTAACTGTTCATCACTTTGAAAACTATGTTGATGGTGCCAACTCACAGTCTTTGTAATCTATGCTAGCTTCAGCAAAAAGCAGGAATAAGTGGGAATGTGGTACCAGCAGAAACCTTCTTGAATCGAATTTCTGAGAATCCATTTGGCGCCGAAGAAACATTGAAGATAATCTACTTGACGCAATCTGGAGGGACATTAAATTATATTTACATTCTTAAAAGGAAAATTGAATCAACTATCTGTGTTTTAATTATTATTATTTATTATAGCCCAAATTTTGATGCAATGGCTAATTTGGGTTATCTACAGGTTACCACTCTTTTCTACCCAGGGTGAGACCAAGAATTTTATGAGAGTTCCTCACAAAATAAATGTCTATTGCCCCGGCGGGAATCGAACTCGCCATTATAGGTTTACCATGTGATGTGAGATTTAGGCGTACGCTTTAGCTCAGACTCTTGTTTGTAATTATGAAAAATGAAAGTAAATCTAATTATTGCTAATAAATAATAATAGATAACCCGTCCCAGTTAGCCAGACTTGCAAAAAGTGGAAGTTAATAAATAATAATAATTATTGCTGACTATGTGTCTAAATTTTACATATACGAGTAATTAACCTAACCTAACTTAAACATTAAGCTAAAAAATGAGTGGAGACCCTCTTCTCTAAAAGACCCTAAAGTACTTATGACAATCACCTGCTTAAGTAATGAAAGATTTATTTTGTAACCAACTATGTAAATTATATTTAAATATTCCTGTTGCTTCATCAAGGATTTATTTTTAAATATATATTCCTAACATTAGTTAATTACTGATTGTGTCTACTAACTCTCTAAAGAAAACAAACACATAAAAAAGGTAAATGTATTCTTCCATGATAAAAAAGAAGGCCAATCTAACAAAGAGTGAATTATCTATTGTGTGAAATATAAAGGTAGTTGAAACAACAAAGTATCTTTGATATTGGTTTTGGCTGGCAATCAGTCAGTGACACCGAATGCCACACTAGGATCTCTGGCCATTGAATACTGATTCTGAAGGACGACCCCTTGCTTTTACTACACAACGCTTACCTTGGAAAGTTTTACTAAGATGAGAATTTTTTAGGGAATATATTTTTCTTGAAGAATTCGTATTAATCCTTGGGGTATAATTCTTAATTATAAATAACTATGATGCTCAATTTGTAAAATATTATGCATAAAAGACGAATATGGAATGGGAAATAGGTCTTAATACCTGGAAGTCTTCCCGCCTAACAAATATAATATAATTAAATTAATTAAAAATGTAGTTAAAGTCAGATACATATATTTTGAACTCGAAAGACATCAATGACACAGCAGTAGTCGCGCCCCTCATCAGTACAAGAGTGGGCGCACGTCATCTCTCAGATGACTTACCGTCTTTCCTTACGTATTAAAGTAAGAAGGTTAGTTTTAATTAAGCCTGTTCTAGTAGTTGTATAAAAGTTATAATTGATGCATTATATGAAGAATATACATAGTTTATGATTATATAATATGAAAAAAAATATATTTCACACATTATCTTGGCTTACACAATATAAAATTGATACATACATATGTTATACATACACATTATATAGTCAGGTTTATAAAATATAATAAAATAGTTAGGTAGAATTATGAAATGAAATATGGTCATTTCCTAAATAAATTACTTGTGAATTGATCTCCGAAATATTCAGAAGAGAAAAAAAAATACTACCATAGGCCACCTTCTGGTATTTCTCGATACAATATACAACACAACAGTGAACACATTTTATCCAATATGTCCACATCTACTTTGGTTTGATTATAATGTGTTATAATGGAAGGCTCTTTCTCCTGTTCTCTCATTTATTTCTCCATTAAAATGCATACTTGATATAGCCAATACATTATTAATTTTGGACTTATTTTTTTGGGACATAAGGCACCAGGGTGCCCTCCTTCCTATAAGCTAAGAGGCTTGAATTTATTTCCCTATTTTTTTATACTTTTAAGCTCCCTGTAAATCTGCCATTGCACTACTTACAAAGGTAGTCGCGCGGGATCCCACAGATGCCTCAAGGTCATTCGCAGTACTGGAGAATCAGAAAATGGTTGAAACAGTACTGGTGGAAGGTACTAGACATGAGGGGAAGGTAGCTAGGGTGGGGGACACATAGGTCCTATCCTCTACTCAGCTGTTCAAAAAGTCTCTCAAAGTCATCTCTCAGATGACACGCGACTACTGCAGTGATAAGGTATAAATAAATTATATATACTTTAACAATGATCCTACCTACAATAGGTGCCAGCGCTAAGGCCTAGGGGCCAGTACTGGCGACTAGCAGAGAGACAGGTTGGCCTACTCAACAGAATAGAATTCTGCATTTTCAGTTGCACATTTAGACAGATACCTCTCTGTACGGGTATATCCAGCTCAACGTAAAGGGATTCCAATTTTTGAATTCGTTTATGGTCGTACCCAATAGCCAATAGAGGTTCCTCTTGTGGGGAATTTTTACCTTTTTGGTGGGTTTTTACCATTTCAAATGCAGGAGGAAAGTTGAATCTACCCTAGATAAATGCTCCTGGTACCTTTTCCTTCTCGACTACTCATTCTCCACACCCGATTTTGTGTATCCCTGACAGGACCCAATAAAACTGTCCTTCCAGCATAAACATTGTTATGAAACATGTTGAAAATCCACTTATAACTGAGGCGAGTGGATATTGAAGCAGAACGAAAAAAGTAGGCGAAAATTAAAACGGTGAATAATTGCATTCTGATTGCACGAATAGAATTAAGCCCTGCCTTCATTTACTATTCATGCGACTGAAAATACAGATTAGTTTACAAGGGAAATGTAAATAAGACTTACGCCCAACAGAACTCGAGTCATTGAATTAGCAGATATCAATTTTATGTATAGATATATTATTGAAAGCATCATCTTTTTAACTAACTAAAACTGGAAAGCCGATAACGCAACTGGCAATTTGGCATGCAAATTAAGAAAAAATAATTTGTTAACATAAGATAGTTTTCATTAAACATTATATCATTCTCACACGAGACAGCGATTACTAAAAACCAATGATTCCCTCAGAACCTGATTTCAATTTAGCAAGATCTTGAAATATCAAAGTTAATTTATTTGAGGAATGCGTTAACCATTTCTTACATAGTGGAGTGTCACGTGACATCAATAAGAGTCCTATATAAACCCGACTTAAAATTTAATCTCGATGAAAATTTAAGTGATTCAGTAGATTCAGAGATTTACTTAAATTGAATGCAGTAATTAGCTAGGCTACTACGTAAAAGTTTAGATATAGAAAATATTTCTTTGCAAAGCTCATTAGAGAAGATTTACAATTTTGAATTTTAAACTTAGCTTCATTACACATAATAAAATAAACATAAAAATTTAGAAAACATATTTTATTTGAAATTTTCTTATCGTAAAATAATATTAAGGGAATTTTAATGAAAATATTTTCCTACATTTGAATAAAAATAATCCGTTGAGAAGCAGTGTAGATACTCCAATGGGGGAATAAAAGAATGTTTATAAGTGTCTGAATAGAAGAAATTATTTTCCTGACTTACAATAGCTTAATAAACTACGATAAATGATAGATACTCAGTTTATAAATCTACTCGCTATATTTGTGTAAAATATTTGTTATGTACCTGGCAAGAAGAGTGGATATTTGATGAAAGTAATCGATATTGCTTCATGAGTGCAACCAGAATATTTCCGGAAATATGGTAAAACCACCTATTTGTCGTATGTGTATTAGTGGGTTATCGTATGAGAGGGTACGATGGGCATTGGCTGGATGTGTTCCACCGATGCTGATCCTATAAGCATATTCATGACCGGCAATCATAAATTCCTCTCAGCCCGACGGCTTCATCTGCATCTGTTGACACACCTATGTGCATATCTACATATCTACTCGAGCAGAAACCTGTTGGAATATTTTATTTATATTTCATTTAATATATCGCTGGATAGAGGCGTAGCTTTTCTCCTGTAGTTTTTCGAATACTGAATAATACGTGCATCTTGTTGTTTTAAAATGCAATATTCGAATATGGAATGGTTATCACCTTCAAGGCACAAAATGTAATCTGTTTGAATATCTTATATGAAAGTGACAATATTAACATGTTTATTATGAAACTTAATATTTAAATGACTCCTTTGAAGCTGAATGCTATGAAAATTAATGGATGAAATCGAATGTGAAGTAAATTTAGAATATAGGTATATTTCCTATTTTACATTTTAAATAGGAAATATTTTTAAATTGAATTATTCAGTCAGTATATAGATATTATTTTTGAATATCAATAAACAAGGGAATTTTTTAATAAACTATTAAATTTTAAAAGAAAATTAATTTTATGGGTACAATGTCATTATTAATCTAAATGGTGAAGTTTTGACGGTTACTTGAAATTAATGAAATATCGTCAAATACCCTTTGTTCCGGAGGACGAAAAGAAAAAAATTGAATTTATGTAATCATGACGTAACTGAGATACTCAAGGCTGAAAACAAGAATGTGAGAATAATTTGATCAGAGTCAATAAAAAGGCCTTGTCCTCAACTAGGGTTTTAATTTTATGCAAAGTGCACTTTCAGAGTCAGAGCTCCATCGTCAGTGCCTGCTGACAAACAAAACATAAAAAGTTAAAAACATATGTTTGCACGTCATAATGGGGTGGAAATCCCCCTGAATGCTATTGCAGACTACTTTGTATTTGTTAACTATTTTTTAAATTTCCTATTGGTTTTATCCTTATACATGTTTTATTTTTTATTGTTTTGTGACTGTTTTTACACTGTTGACCATGCAATGTTATTTATTTTGTCTTAAGGTTTGTGTTTGTCAGCAAGCGCTGACTCTGAAAGTGCACTTTGCATAAATTAAAATACTAGTAGAGGAAACGGCCTTTTTATTGATCCTGATCAATTGGTTCCTCTACCGTCCAGTAATTTGGGAGAAATTACGAATAATTTGATTAATATTTGAGCTAAGTAAAAATGTTTATAGAGCAACAATAGTTTAAGAACATTGATCCTATAACATTTTTTCGATCCTACTCATCATAACAGATATATTTTGAATTACCAAATTCTGTTAAACCCCCCTCTTCCAGGCCCGATTTCAACCATTAACGAATATAGATATTTAATGTTGAATGAAGCAGTTGAATATCTCATTTGGTATAAATCAAATAGATATTAGAGAAAGCGCAAAACCTGCATTGACAACGTACACACAACCTACTTGCATGTATCTCAACCTAAAATCTAAATACGTGATATTGCAGTAACTCAGACTGACATTTTCATACATTTTAGGTTACATTCTTAAGTAGTCTTCTATTCTCCTAAATTTGAATGCCAATTTAAATAATACGCATGTGGTTCATGTATTGGTTTACCTTTTTTGTTTTATACAGTTTTCCTTCCTTGTAAGAAGTAATGGAAATAAAGTAATCTCGAAAATATTAAGTTTTCAACAGAATTATTTGGTTTGACTTCTCTAAGCTCATTTTGATTAGTTTTGGGGTCACGTCTGAATATATATGTATGTGCGTACTTTTGTCACATGACTCAAAAACGACTTGCCTTTCAATGAAGAAATTTCATATTTAGAAATGTTATAGCATTTAGTTGCCCAGCTCCTGTTTTGACAGAGAATGATTAGGAGAAGAGGGGTGGTTTAGATAGGGGTGAAAATAAGTCATGATTTATTTATTTATATTTATAAAATTCGTTTATCTTTGTAAGGTGTATGCTTTATGAAGTTTAAAAATGTGTTAGAGATTTGTAAGCATCCATATAAATATTGTCGAATTTCTACCGGACTTATAGTGTTATTGTTTCTCTTAAAAAAATATTCTCTGTCCTCAAATCAATTAAAATGTATGAAGAATACAAATGGTAACGTTTTTAAGAGGCCATCACCTAAGCTTATTCAGCATCTTCGTGATGGAGTTATTATGGGGACTTTTTTTATCCTTTAATTATTTTAACAATATAATATTATAAATTATCATTATTTCCGAAACTCTAAACCAGAGTTTGCAACCTATGAGCAAAAGGAGGAGCACACTGAATCATATATTTAATATTATATTTAATACTTGTGAAGAACGTATAGCCGATTCTTTGGTCCTTCTTTACTGAAGGCCGTAAAGCTTTGGGTTGTAAATATTTAAACTTTTTTTTTATCATAGGTTTTCTGTCACTCCGCACAAACGTGTTTTTCTGTATGCAGAATCTAAATCACTCTGATCATATTATATGATGTATTTTGTTAATTTATGCACCCTTAAGGAACTAAGACAATGCCTCTTATTAGATACTCATACTACAAAATTCATCATTACAAAATATTCACTTGTATACGGTTATAAAATTAGCATCAGCTCTTCTTCCCTGTGAGGCCCGTCTGTGTTAAATTAAACGTGTGAGGATGGTCTGAAATGTTTTTTGTTCGTCCTTCCGGGAGATGCAAGCTATCTCTTTTATGTTTTGGTATCGGTCACCTACTTCTAGCATAGCACTTCAAAATAATGAGGAAGTTGTAGTTAGAAGACACTTTCATGTTTATTACTTGGGGCTAGAGTTTTTTACCAAGCTCAACTTAGTAAAAAAAAATAGTCCCTGGTAAGCTCAGGTAAAAGAAAAACGGACAAAGTGCAAAAATGTATATAATAAAAAATATTTTAATAAATCACTTTTACCTATGGAGCATTCACCCTTTGAAATACGGTACTAAATGGTGAGAGAAAAAGAAAAGGATGAAGGACATGAACTACGGGAAAATAAAGACATCTCACCAATCGCCGCCTTGGCAGGCTTGACACGTAACCGTTGAAATTCGTGTCATTAATTGCGCAAGTTGAAAAAACAACTTGTATCCCCAAAGGTAGTGGATTCCCACGGAACGATAGAGGTTTCAACCGAAAACGACAAATCGGTCACACATTGGTATTAAATGATAGACTACTTGCTAGCTTCTTACTCGGTAGCCGTAACTAGAATAAAGGATGGAGTGTGCCGGATGTGGGAGGCCATAGGTCCCTAAATCAAGAAACCCCACGATTGGTTCTATATACGACATGTAACAAGGAAACGATTTGATTGCCTCTAACAAATGATTATTCTACATATTAATAATAATAATAATAATAATGCCGAAAAATTAAGAAAATATCAAGAATTGGCTATCGAGCTCAAAGAGGTATATAAACTGAAATCTGCCATAGTGACGCCTATTACAGTAAGTTCAAATGGACTCGTGGAAAAACGAAAATAGCAGGCACCAAGAATCTAAATCCACCAACAAAAATTATAAAAGAAGCATAGCAAGGGGTACTTCTTGATACTACAAGAGTTGTGCGAAATTTTTTAAATTCCTCTTAACATGTCACAATCACAAACTCCATATCAGTTGGATTTTCCCCCGATATGGATTTTATTCCAGTTTTTACTGAGTATAAACCTCCCTCAATAATAATAAGAAAATATTTGAATTAGAAAAAATAACGAGCAATTGTGTTTATAACTTTCAATTTTCTTGGTTTATAGACTGCAGAACTTTTGCCTTCTTACCGATGATATAATTGTAAACAGGACTCACGTTTTAACGAAGAAGCTGGAATTCAACGTGAATTTTTGAATCTCTGCCAAATGGAAATTTTACTTACACAAAAGGGAATATTAAAAAAAATACATTCTAATATTCGGGTCTTTCAACCTCACAAAAACATAAGTTAAATATAAATAAATAAATTTGTCAGCAACCTTTTGCAATGTCATTGGTCGATTCTATATGGAACGGCCCTGCTTTAGATGTTCAGCTTTTATGTAGGGAGTGGGAGTAGAAGTGAAGGCTTGAAGGATAGAGTAAGAAGTTGAAGGATAGTCTAGGGACAGTGGGGTTAGTTCGGCCATGACCCATTTCCTATTGACGACATGAATCCTTCTACTCCTTCAGATTCTCTCGGCCAAAGCAAACAAGCATTACTTCAACTATCAATTTTCAGCCTACAGACATTAGTCCCTGGCCATGAAAAGGATGCATTACTATTGTTTACCATTAGCAAGGCTCGCTATAGTTGACCCATATTTTATTCCGAGTATCTATCGAACGAGGCAAGATCCAGCCAGTTGGGCGCCCGACGGGAAAACAACTAGGACAGTAGTCATATTGATTTAGTGATATTATATTAATTATTAGTAATAATAAGTTTACTACATATGTGCTTAGCTTTAAGAACAAGGGGTCTAAATGAGTTGTGTAAGCGAACTATGAATCACCTTGTAAGTCGCCAGCAACATAGGGGATAAAGCCTTATTAATATTGGCACGTTCATTACAAAATCAGTAAATAACGATGTTTATTAGAGGTATTTTGGATTGTAAAATTAAACACACCCAAGCTTCAGAGTTTTTATCATTGCACAATTTATTTAGGAATCCACTACACACTTGGCTAATTATTCTTAACTACTACTCACAGTATGCACTGTGATAGCTTCACTGTTCATCTTATTAGACAGTCCAATAACTCACTCGCGATCACTGAAGTTCACAAAAACACGGCACTGCACTGATCTTCGCGTAGGTATAGGCACAACACTGTTCTTCACATAAAACACTTTACCGCATTGCAACTAAGTACTGTTCACTAAAGCTGCACTGAACGCACTGTTGATTACTTGAAGAGAGCTGAGATCAAAACTGACTAAACTAGCGGCGGCCGGATCCTTTTATAGCGTGTCGGAAAACATCAAAGCGGAATTGTCTGAACTCTTCTAGATTGCCGACGACAAGCGGGACCATATGGCGGCACCTCTGATCTTGGCCGTGCTTCCCAAATACATTACTATCTCTGTTTAATTTTTGACGTATTTAATTTTCGCAACAATATATTAGAGCATTCAGGTTCAAATTCGGGAATAGCATTCTAAATTCCGTGAAGTTGTGTAGTTACCTGGCTTCGAAGGTCACATTGTTTGAACAAAAAAGTTTCAATTTAGGCCTGTCTAGTCAACGCAATACTTCAGGGACCATTTGGAAGTTCTCCCAAAATCCGTTAGGAGAAGACTTCATGTTTCATCCAAAGACCTATGGATTCATACATGTTTTTCAAAATAACTAAGGCTTAGTCTCTACGGACTGATAAATCGATTTTTTTTTGAGACAGGAATGCTGGCGATGGATTCCTATGAACTATCAGATTAGTTTTTCCTCTATTGCCATCTGTTGACTTTTTATAGAAGCTACGGTGTCCTTCAAAGAGATTACTTTTTTTTCTTTTCTTTTTTCATTTTTATCTTCCCTATACTGGTATTCCCTTTGTACCAGCTCTATCCCTTCTTCAACCTCCCTTATTCAACACCAGCAATTTGCCTTTGTATATTTAGTCAGTATATTTTCAGTTTTTCCAGTGAACAGTTGAGCGCTTCTATACGTACTGGAAAAGAATTCTTTCTGATAAAAAAAAATGTTTAGAACTTTTTGCGAGTGCCGGTGAAAGTGAAGGAGATTCTTCTTCGGATTACGATGAGACTCTTGATAATAGACACCGAAATGTGTCTATTGGTTAAATGCCTGGAGTTTCGAATAGAAGATCTGGATTTATACGGATACCCCTAGAATGTAAAAAATCATTCAAGACATGAGGCTAGACTACCCCGCAACGCCGAATACGCCTATGGGTTAGACAATAACCCTAAAAACAAATATAAACGTTTTTATAAGGACACTCATCAATTGAACATGACAAATAGCTCTAAATCTTATATTTGGAATATAATCTAGTTATTTAGTTTTAAACTGGTTTTTTTTTTCTGGAATATATTATTTCGTTAATTGTTTTCAAGGTGGATTAAACTCCTTGTATTTTATTTACAGAGACTCAGTGTATTACTTATTACGCCTGACAAGCATTGAACTAATTTGAAATTAAATATTTGTTCAAATATCTCCAATATATTGTTGCGAAAACTACGTTCTTATAAAATTAAAGTGTTAATCACATATTTTAAGAAGTACGAAGTAGATGCAAGGAGCCGACCGACGGAAGGGCCGGTGGCGCCGGAAGTGTCTAGACTAAGGATCAAGCCCATTCTGGGCTTTGATGTCGCCACACGTCTATAAAAGTGGTCCAACTCGTCCCGAGAGTTAGTTTTTTCTCAGCTCTCTTCAAGTGATCAACAGTGCTTTTAGTGTAGCTTTCATGAACAGTGCGTTTTAGTTGCAGTGCGGTAAAGTGTTTTATGAGAAGAACAGTGTTGTGCCGTGACTCTGTAAAGAACAGTATAGTGTAGTGTTTAATACAGTGCAATGATTTCGCGAAGATCAGTGCAGTGTCGTGTTTTTGTGAACTTCAGTGATCGTGAATGAGTTATTGGACTGTGTAATAAGAAGCACAGTGAAGCTATCAGTGCATACTGTGGGTAGTAGTTACGACTAATTAACCAAGTGTGTAGTGCATTGATAAATAAATTGTGCAGTGATAAAAACTCTGAAGCTTGTGTGTTTAATTTTGCACTCCAAAAGAACTCTATCTAATAAACAACGTTTATTACTGATTCTGTAATAAACGTATCAATATTTATTTTTCTTAGAATCCGCTATCATGTTTTAATTCGTTGCGTTAGTGAGTCCAAATAAGTAAACCACTGAACGTAGATTCAAATACTATTTCCAACATTCCTTACTTAGAGATGTGATACACAGAGAGCCTTCTTAATTAAGAAATTGTGACTAAGAGAGGTTATATATTTATAGTTTCAAGATTCGATTAGGACTTAAATATAAGAGGAATTTTTCGGTGGTCATGTAGTTAAGTGGAAATACATTACATTCATTAAACAGACTAAAAATCATTTTTGTTACAAATCATAAAAATTAAATACAGTTTAGAGCTCAGATGGAGCTAGTACTCACGTTGTATAGTGTCCAGCTTGTTTAGTTGAAGCTCATTCAAATACCTGTGGAGGAAAGTAAGGCTGCCGTGGCGATTTTTCTGCATTACGTGTCACTAGTGAAAGGCAACACAAAAGTATATAACACAGTCAACAGAACAATAATTTGTAGGATGGTGTTCCAGGAGTGAAAAACCTCTAGCTACAGAAAAGCAATATCGTACGGTCAGAATCAAAATCAAATTATTGGCATTGTAACTATCATGTTTATGTTGTACGCCTTCAGGATTTTGGCATGTCAAGAGGATAAAACCTGACAGTCTTCCATATGAACAATTATTTTACGGAGGTGCTGAATAGGGAAACAGATCCAGATGATACGAAAAGTCTAGTACTAAAGAAGAATAAAAAAGTATTCATTTTATATCTTCAATTCATCAATATTAAACATATTGAAGTTTTTGAGGGGGTTACTCTTAGTTAACACTATCTGGCAGAAGTGATCTCTATCACACTAAGAAACGCATACGATTGTCATAAATATATTTCGTTTTGTCTCTGAATATTCAAAAGTTTTCTCTGAAACAAGACCGCAAGGAGCTTCAACAAACCTTCAATTAATAGCATGAAATCCATAAATTATTCATTACTTCGAAAAGAATATTGTTAAGTTTCTCTCTCATTCCTTATTTAGATACAGTAATTTTTAATATGACAGACAATTATTACGGTCAATCTGGTTGCATAATTTAAAATATTGGGAATATTTTATAGCAGTTTAAACACACATCCTGCAAATCAGATAACAAAATTACCTCCATTCAACTTTACTACTATATTCAGATTTGAAACACATTACAATCATTGAATTGTGAACGAATTTTAACAGATTTTGCTGATTAGAAATCATAAATTCAGGTAATGCTCAAGATGTGGTTTCAAATCACAACTCAAACCTCCACCAATCACCTGAATCTTATGGCCGCAATCTTTGTTCAAACATGTCATCTAAATATCCTGTTTGACTACGGTCGAATTAGGAAGAGTGGGGTTTTATTATAGTATGTCACGCAGGTGTTGCAAAGACTCGAAAAAAGTCCGTCACGCAGGGGCTGCGTAAACTAAACAGATTTCCCAGGTGAAGTTATACAATAGAGAAATCTCCATACGAGAGCCGAACAGTTACGGCAAAGGGCCGAACTAGCTTTCGGCGGGAAACTCAGTCGTCCGTTACGGCCAAAATATAATAAAAATGCCAATATCTCGGTTAATATTCAAGATACAGAATAAATGTATAGACCAATATTCATAGTAAATTTAATTTGCAATAAGATTGGTTTTATACAATTTTTTGATCCGACGTATGGTAACGGAGATATTACGAATTTTCGAAAATCCCTCCCTCTAAACCCCGCCCCCTCCCACTGGTCCGATTTCAGCCATTAACGAACATGATCTGTCTTTTTGCATAAAACGTTTAAATATCGAGTTTGGTAACGATCAAACAAAAATTGCGACCGCTAGAGCGTTAACAGACAAATATATATATATATATATATATATATATATATATATATATATATATATATATATATATATATAATTTTGAACGGACCTCATTTTCGTTATCTCCTGGGTAGGATCGATGGACATTTGAAGATAATTTTCGAAATTCGCGTCACGAATACGACCTCAATAGCTGATTTCCCTTAAGGGAAATCTGTTAAAATTGGCAGGAAAAGGTCTTTGGATAAGTTAATTAGGTATTAACAATAAAATTGTATTGGTGATAACAATAAAAAGTATGATTTAAACGATCTTGCATCAACAATTAATGTTATTTTGTTTATAAATATGTAATTTTTACCCGTATTTATTTAAAATATTTAAAAAAAACTTGTAAACCAACAAAGTTAGCCATTCTATTTATTTGTTTCTTATTTTATGTACTTTCATCGAATGAAAAGGTAATTTATGTTATAACATTTCATGACGTGATGAAACGCATAAAACCCTGGAGGCTGAAAGGGATATTGCTGAGAACATTTTACGACTATACATGTACGTGCTCTGTGTAAGGCAGCCATCTTTCTCCTTCATCGAAATAGTCAAGAATTTTTTTACATGTAGTGAACTAGTAATAAAATATTTCTCTGCATTGCCTTAACTAAAAATGCAAGTATTAGTGCATTATAACACCAAATTAACTCAGTCAGTATTGATATTTTAGCAAAGGATTCTCACAAGAGATGTGGTCGATATTTATTAATCTAGGTACTACTGTGAAAAGAATGTGAAGAAAGTAAATCACCAAGATTTTTAGTCTGTTATAAAGTGAGACTTGGAGGTATTTTAAAACTATTATCTGTGAAGAAAATGAAATTTTTTGAGTAACGATTGTTAAACGATTAGTTTTCTTTCATTGTTAGTTCTGAATTGATTACGATGAAGTTCTCAAAATAGACGATGCACTTAAAACTACACAGAATCCATGAATAACAGTAAAAGCGTATTTAATAGTTAAAGAATAATTACTGGAAATAGAGGATATGTCCCCTCCCCCCTCACAAATAACAATAAATCCTTTGACGATGTGAATTTATGTTGTTTATAATTTTACAATTATGCTTGTGTGTCCAATAATGATATAATTTCTTTCGGGGAATAATGATATTATCGATTATTTCGTTTTACTTCATGTAGTTTTCTTCCTTGGACACTTTCCTCTAGTAAACCTGTTCTTTCATCCATTTTAGCTTGTTTTTTAAATTAATCCTTAGATATAATAGTTGTTTTAGGTTTCCTTGTTTTTCATGTTATCGGTTTTTGTTGTTTTCTAAAAAATTCACTTATTAAGTTTGAAATATGTTACATATTTTTAGAACTTTTAGTAGTCTTGGTTCAAATTGTATCTTTTTATATATTCACTAGCTAAGTGTATGATTTTAAGTAATACAATAAGGACAGCCCCCTTTTTCTGTGATATTTATTTCTATGTTTAGTTCTTTTGTTGGCATTTAACTTGTATTTCAATATGCACTTTCTTTCTTTCTTAAGACTAAGGTTGTTTATGTATTTGTTGAATGATTTCCGTATGGTTTTCTTTATGTCAACATGCACTGAAGACTGAAAGTGCACTATCTCTAAATAAACGCATTGTAGAGGAAACCAAGCCTACTTTGTACACACAGATTGATATTATTGATGTGAAAGTTAGTTATTATTTGGATGCTTTCAATAGGACCAAAATTATATGTTATGGACGTATTGTATTGTTAATTGACCTAACGAAAACTACACCAATCAAGGGTTTGTGGGACAAGTTACGTACGTGTTACCACCCTTTTTAGCCACCGTGGGTCTAAAGTTTATAGTTATTGAGAGCCTAAATAAATTAATTCGTATTGCCCAGGAAGGAATGACGCCCACAGTTCTAGGTGTACCGAGTTTATTAATACCAACGCCTTAACTCTCAATGCTAACCTGAGTCCCCTTTAATGGTAAGAAGAGAGAGAGCGTGAGAGAGAGAGAGAGAGAGAGAGAGTGAGAGAGAGAAGAAAGTATTCTCCCCCTTTGATATTTCCCCCTCTGTCAATACCCTTGGCGTATAGCTTACACCTTTGTTAATAGCCTGTTCGATAGATTGTGTATCATCTATATCTAAACCATTAGTGTGATCATATCCGTGCTTCTGATGGGCCAAATACTCGAAGTGCCTTTTCAATGTGCCTCCTTCTCGAATACTCCCCAAATAGCCTCAGATCTTGGAGTCAAAATTCGCTATTTGCTTTTCAGAGTGGATTAGTAGCGTCCTTTAAGAATTTTCAAGAATTCTCTGTCATCAACTGATATTACCTATGTTATTAAGGCCATTATAACTAACGAGTTTCATTAAAGAAGACACGAACTCTTACTGAATTCATTAAGCAGTTTTCAGCACATGTCTCACATCTTTAGCTGCCTTGAGCTGAACCATTATCTGCGAAATTCCTTTACATAATAAATGTCTACCCACTTAAACAATCTGTGTATTCATATTCAATAGTGAAACTAAATGGAAGTAATGATACCACAACAGTCAAGTGTCCAGGAAATAGGTGTTCCCACCAATTTCTTTATTAAAGCACAAGGCCTTTCGGCACTAACTTGCCATCAATAGGTGCTAACAACAAAACAAAAAGAGAGACACGTTTAAGGCCATGTCATTTTACCAAAATTTACATTTGAAATGTTTCAACTTAAATAAAATTACTAAAATCAGTTATGCACATTGTCTTAGCTTAAAACATTAAAACCAGAGCCAATCGTAAAAATTTAAACATTAAAAACCAGAGTGTCCCACTTGAAATTACAGAAGTGATGCAACATAGAGTATTGTCAACCATTAAGGAGACCCAAGATGAGATTTCTTGATAGAGTAGAGAAGAACGCTATGGAGTTCCATTTAGTCGACCGGAGAGCATCCCACAGGATAAAGCGAGGTGGAGAGGGCTGGTAATGGCTGCTCAAGATCTTGAATATCTCTAAAGTCAAATTTATAACTCATCCAAATATTGAAGTTTAGTTTCAAACTACAAGCTCCGTTCGTTTCTAAATTTTATAAGTTTAGTTAGTATGGACTAAAAAACTAGTATTTTGATATTGAATAAATCAGAAAATGGAGTTATAATGAGAAGAAATACAACACAAGCCACATTGTCCTAGTTCTGTGCAGGAGGACGTACATAGTTGAAAATCCCTCATATACTGTGGCGTCTCGTGCCTGCAAAGTTTGGGATAGTTAATAAGTTTGCAGCTTTTCAAAAATTCCTGTTGCAAACTTGTAATTCTTAACTTTCACGACTGAGTTTTTATTTAAATATTTCTGACCTCAAGAGTAATTTTTCACTTACGCTACTCAATAGACATTGGTTTGGGTATGTAAAGTGTAGACGTCCTAGACTTTGTATTATAGCGTAAAAAATAAAATGACATCAGAGAAGGAATAACATTGAAGTAACAAATTGTATCTAGAGTTTTTAGTCTATGGGCTATAGTCAAGCATGGAACATCTATTTTATAAACTAAGAATAGAGGATAAGAAATGATATTTTTCATGAAAATGCCCTACTTAAATACACAAAATACTACAGTTTAAGAAATTAAAATCATTGCTAATATTGATTTTTCGTTGACGCAACTGCTCTGAGTTTTAAGCAATTAGAAAGACAAAAAATGGCCCTAAAAACAAGACAAAAGTCGCAATATGACTATTACCTCGAAATTTAGAATTTCAAAATTTCTTATTTCATCATGTAGCAATTTCCTAATACAGATAAACATTTCAGAAAATTAAAATTGGCTCTTTGTGTCATTACCTATACTGACAAAAATGAGGCCTTTAGGAAAACTTTAGTCACAATATGATTATTCTTCAAGAAAAACTGGACCAATAAATTCAATATGACTATTACTGAATTTAGAGTCAACAGTTTTAAATTTCATATAATCATTTTCAAATAAATAAAAATAAAACTATTATAGAACTAATATAGAAAAATAAAATTGGCCAATTGCTCCATTATCTATATTGTACACGTTATAAAGAGTCTTCTTTGTGCCAATTATTTCATTCTTTGTTGGTTTTTATTTTGTTATTTATAATTTTTCAGTACTTTGTTGTTTACAAATGAATAGTATTATTTTTGTATATTTTGAGACTTCGGAGGTAAACAAAACTATTAACTCACTTGAGAAGAATTAAGTGTTCTTCCTCTTGGATGGACTTATTTCTCAATAGAATGGAATAAAGTCGCCGTAAAGCAAGCTATAAAGCAAAGAGCCACCGCCTTTCAGCTGAATGGGACATAGCTATTAGCCTGCTTCGAGGGAGGTCATTCAAAGAATGACTTGAGGCTTTAAAGCCCAGCCTTCGGGCTCGACTATAAATTTTCTTTTTATTAACGGCCGACTACTTCTAGGCTGACGGGGCTTAAAAAGTGTCTCCTTTCGGCACAATAAGTGCTGTTAAAGTCGACTAAAAAGACCAACCCCAATTTTATGCGATGGCAAAAACAAAAAAAAAAAGTCTGCAAATTATTATACACTGCTTTTAAAATTCTTAATTAGCTAATTTTTTAAAAACATATTTTAGGTATTTTATTTAAATATATTGTAATTAATTACATAAAATAATTATAATATCATTCAACATATTACTTTCCAGAAGGTCATTTGTCTAATAAAATCAGATGACCTTACATCAAGGGCACCTACCGATATCCATCTCAGGTATATATATTTAAAACTAACCACTTCTCAGAATTATAATGATACACGTCTTGTTCTTTATATATTGTTATTGAGAGATATGTGGTCTCAAATTCAAAAAAAATCCATCTTTGAGACCTAGCTGAGTAAATTTATACCAGGATTAAAAATAAATAGAAGATACTCTATAGAGGGTAAATTTAATCATATCATTAGATTAAGGAAAGTATGCGTGCATTGTGTGGTAAGACGTAAAAATATTTTTTTCTCAATATGAATTTTTCTTTGGTATTCTCGAACAAGCAGCCTGAGTTTTATGCCGTTATAAATACAAAAATGAGCCCTAAGCAAAAGCAAAAGTCACAATATGTCTGTAACCTCAGAAATTTCAATAACAACATGAAATTCCATAAATTTCAAAAGTTTTCTGCTGGATTAGCACATTCAAATTTTGATTTTATTGTAAATTAGGAGTATACTTCTTTTCAAATGTTAAAATCCAAAATTTAGGGTTACTAACAATTTTTTACGTACATTTTATTGCTGTATTATTAAATGAATTAGAAACCAAAATCACTTGATAGCTAATATAAGTTTCGAAAACTCAAAATATATCCGTCAAGTCTGGTAGAAAATTTGTAATCTAAATGGAGTTATATACATATTTTCTCTATTCCGAATATTACATGAGATATTTGCCTTTTTAATTTTTGGCCTCCGGTAAACCAACAGTCCTACTTATGTCATATTAACTATAAGATGTTATATCCTGAACCACTTTATTCGATGATGAAATATAAAATATGGTATTCATTGGACTCTTTTGAGAAATGTGAAAGTACTTTCGAGGTGACATCATCATTTAAGATTTTACGTTTTAAACTACATGCTTTTTATTTGGTAAACACCATTCTCGATATTTAAGCGTTTCACAAAAAACTAAAAGGTTATATTAGGTAATAGCTGAAATCTACCAAGAGGGGGGATTTAGAAGGGGATATATTTGTAAAATCGAAATATCTCGGTTACTATGATTCAGATCAAAACATTTGATAACCTCAAAGCTGTTGGAATTTTATATTTTCTACAAATATTGCTTTATAACTGTTTTCCCTCACTGGAAATCAGATATTGGGGTTGAACACATGTCTCGATTTTCGAAAAATGTCTTCAAATGGCCATCGATCCTGCGTAGAATGAGACAAACGATAATGGAAATGACATCCGTTCAAAAATTATGTACTATGCTTGTCGTTTGCAACATATCTCCAGCTGTTTCGGTATTATAATTATTCAGTATATTTCGTCGATTTCCAAATCGGCATCTTCTGGTGGTCGTGTTCATTTGGCTTTTGGCAACTCCTTACTATATAAAGATGTTGACTTGGCAGTCCCTGCATTAGGAGTTTAGAACAACATAAAGTATATATATTTGTCTGTAACCGCTCTAAAAGCCATTATTTTTTTTGGTCGGAACCAAACTCGATATATAAACTTCTATGTAAAACCAAAGATAAAGTTTGCTATTGATTGAAAGCGGACTTGTCGGTAGAAGGAAGACTGCGGAGGGAAACGAAAACTCGAATTATACATCCGTTATTATGAACCGGATTGAAAAATGTTACTTGTTCAATATTATAGTAAATTTAATTTCCTTTAATTGTTCTATACACATTGTATATCTTTAATATCAAACGAGTTACTTGAAATTGTTTTGTTTTCACACTCTTCAGCGAACCTATACATGGCATGTTAACAATATGACAATGTATCATGAAACGTTTTATTCCAAACTTAAATCACAAATATTGTTTACAATGGACCTTTATTAAGACAGGTAAATGAAAATTTAATGTGTGAGGTCGTCATTTAAGATTTTTCCATTCTTCACTAGATAATACTTTCTTTTTGTTTCCTCCTCATATTAACCATATGAGGAGTAATTTATTTGAATACATGTTCCATTGCCACATGGCATATTACATGCATGATTATGTTTAAATTCATTTTTATTTTATATACAATATATACACGTTAACCAACCATCTAATCAAATATAATATAAAAAATAATAATAAAATAAAATATTAAAATAAGTGAAATAATTACAAATAAAATTATCCAATGAAATGAAAAAATACATAAATAAAATAAGAACAAAAAACAAATCAATTAAAGTTAAACTCAACCGATGTTTAATTTACGAGTTGTTTAATTACGAGTAGAAAATACTTATTTGATCATTGCAACAATCGATATTTTACCAATGCATTATGCTCTGAATGTTATTGGCTGAAAACAGACCAGGAAGAGGGAGGAGGGTTTAGAGGCTGGTTTCGAAATGACTCAGTTATTATGAGACTGATCAAAAACTTGTAGAATTAATTTTTGGCTTCAGCCTTCAGTGTACTCCTACCCGATTATTACTTGGAGTAACTGTGTTCCTGAAGAGCTCAATTTAACCTTAAATAAGAGTAACCAGTTGCATAGGCTATGGGAGAAATTTAGAATAAATGGTGAGTTGGGATTATCAACAATTCATATGCCAGCTCGTGGGATAGACTTTTATGTCCATTATTGCCTCTATGACATACTTTCAAGATTTTAAAGCTATAAATCGGTCGAACTAATCCATTCACTGAATGCATGATGGCTTTTTTGTTTGAATGTGTGTGTGTGTGTGTGTGTGTGTGTGTGTGTGTGTGTGTGTGTGTGTGTGTGCAAGCCAGCTGTAATGTAACAGAAAGGAGATTTATTGGCTTGGGACCTTTCGACTTATAACAGAGAATTATTTGTAATAATAAAAATAATCCACAAAAATATATATCTATCATCTAGTTCTATATATTAATATTTATTACTAATTATACAAAAAAAAACTAATATTTACAAAATTACCAGTCATATATTGCAGTCAGAAGATGATGCAAAAATGATGATGTTGGGTTTACTTACTTTGGGTGAGTGATCAGTTTCCTTGTGGTGAGAGAGAGGGAGAGAAGAGTGAAAGTGAGACCGTCGGGTGTGAAGTATGATGAAGTAAAGTGTGTTGACGTGATAGAGTATGAGTGAAGAGAGAAGGCAAAAGGAAGAATGAGAGGGAGAGAGAGCGAGAGGTGAGAGAGTGTCGAAGACACCTGTTGTATTATTGATTACATACTTCATACATAAATGGCCTTTGTTCCAACGCAGGTGTTTTCACTTTTCCACTGCAAAAAAATTCCAAACATTTATAATTTATGTTTGCCCCCTTACATCTGATACATATTATGCTGCCTAACTTTTATATAAGTGATAGGACAAAAATATACAGGACTTTTTGATTTGATTTATTAATTATTAATCCATTCTGCAAATTTTATTTAAAGTAGTTTATTTTCCGTAATTCAATGATTTTTTAAACCGTGACTTCCTGATGTGACGATGTAATGCTACTGCTAAATGAAATTATTTGTAGCTTAAGAGAAGGCAATGATTAATTCAGTTCTAATAATGAATATAAATTCTAATTTGTTAAGGACTTGCTTCCAAGTTGAAGGAATATCATTATTCAATATGTAAAGAATTATTTTGAAGACGATCCCTTCTAAAGATATCCCATGCTCGGACTGCGTTTTCAAGAAAAATGGTGTACATCAGGCACCTTAAAGCATCTCCTGTATAGAGAATATTTTGGTGACAATGTATATTATTAAAACCACGTTTAATATTCATGAAAAAGGATAATATCCCAAAGAATGTTTTTAAATAGAAACTTCCCTCTTCAAGCATTTTGACCTTTTGTCTTCCCTCCGTCCCGGAGGACCGGTTTCAGTTTCTGCATCCTTTATGTTGCCTAATTATGTCTAAGACATCTTTAGGGAGGGCACAGCTGTTGTTCCCCTGAGAAATTGTAAAAATAAGCACGTGATCTTAAAGTCAAACGAAATTTCCATATTCATAAGGTTGAGATTACAAATGTCTGAGGACATAATTGTTATATTATAAGACAGACATTTTTCTCTACACGTTTATAAACCGAGTTACTTGTATTTTTGATCATTAGTTAACGCCCCCCCCCCCGCTGAACATTTCCTTGTTCTTCTTAAATACCTAGTCTTATAGACATAGAGGTCAAACTAATCCAAGAATTACAAAAAAAAAGCATTATTTGTGGTTCCTTTCAGCACGTAGAAAATCCGCAGCTTTGTTTACACAAGAGACCTTTTAAATATAGTAAATATACTAGCAATAAAACTGCTGTTCTTAAGCCTCCAATACTTAACTGGTTGAAATAAAAATGGCCTCCAGTCGAAATATAATATTGGGACAACTGAAGACGTAAATAATCCCTTCTGTACTTATCTTCCTGAATTTATCGAAAATATTCTCCCTTTCAGGAATTTAAATGTTAAGTCCCTAAATTATGAATTGAAGATTGGATGAATATTTACGAATTTATGATAATAAGGTAAAAATCGTTTCCCGCGAAATGTGACGATTTTGACTGCATTATTAGTCCTACAAAATGTGAGAAAATAGTATTTAAGCATTCTCCATCATATATTCTTCATATTCTATGGCATGGGTCACCAATAAAAATATTTTTTTATAAAATATGAATATATATATATATATATATATATATATATATATAATATATATAAATGTTTTTATTGGAGGTCCTTGCCATAGAATATGAAAAATATATAAATAATATTGGGTCCAGAATAAAAAGAATTCTCCATTTATGCCGGAAGTAACTGGTCGTGACCGCAAGTAAAAAGAAATAATTTAGGATTGGATTTTATTATTCAAAATAAGTTTAAATATTTCAAAATATAATCTAAACGTAATTTAATATTTTTTTTCGATAATTTCCATATTAACGGATGAATGTTATGACTTACATACTAAGAATATTCACTCATTACGTACACAAAAACATTCTTTGCCTTGTTGAGGCACTTTCATATGCAACAAATGAAATCTATTTGGGCAGTAGGAAGTGAAAATATGGATTTCATGTACCTCAATAGCAGTTATCTACTGAATAATATATTCCTTCAATAAAACAAACATTCACAACATTATTGGTGAATACATATTTTGACTTTTAAAATAATCTCCCATCTAGTTGGAAAACCGAAATCCCATTCATGTCTTTGAGTGGTAACTTAGAAATATAAACGTTTAGTGAACTCAATTGATCCTTTTTTAAGTAAAAATCAATTGATTAGTAAACGAATAAAAAGGCAGGCGTGCTAGAAATTTCTTTCTGGCCCTATTGTCTTTCGGATATATGATATATATAGATTCTAACTATTTTTTTTAATTTAATTATAATATACATAACATGCCTATTAATAGATCAATTTTTTGCAGAGGACGAAGATACATGTTTGTAACTTTGTTATTAATTTGCGTACAAGTATATTATCCAATTACTGAATGATTCTTTTTCTTCTGATAAATTATTTAGTGCACCTTCTAGATTAATTTTTAAATTATTGAGCGATTTTACTCTCTTGGCGCTGTCTGTTCTTAATATTTTACATGTCGTAGAGGAATTATATTATTATTGAATAGTGAGATTTTTGAAAATAGCTGGATGGACAACAGAAAATACTGACGGAAAACGTCTATTGTTAAAACTGAAATCGTTTATTTAATATTAAAACAATTATTTATTTTTTGTATTATTAAAGTTTTATTTAAATTTTGATACATCTTTTCATTTCACTTTTCGGTTGGTATTTTGTTTAGTCTGGTTGTGGTATTATTTTTGTAAAGTATCTTCGTGTTTTTTATATTATATTTTTGAACCTTGTTATTACCGATTTCTTTTCTTTTTCTTGGTATTTGTAGCTCTATTTTTTATTTTTTATTTATTGTCTTTCAATTGAATTAACTGTTTTTATTGTTATTTTGCTTTATAATATTTTGTTTTTGCTCTTTTTTCTTCGGAGGAATATCTCCCTTGTTGGAAAGCTCCTTATATATGAATAAAAAAAAATGTATTTATTATTAAAAAGTTGAAAAGTAAGATATTTTAGATGAGAAGGTTACTGAATATAACCCAAAATAAAATTGAATGCAAGCCATATCTTTATCTTTTTTAATTCTAGTAGAGAAAGTCACTTAAAAACAAAACTTTAACTGTTAAAACTAAGTAGACTTACAGATATTGGTAGCAATTGAAGATTTTATGCTGGTTAGCGTGGTAGGATGGAATTAAAATCTTTAGAAACATGGGAAGTATGCACCAATCTTAATAAAATAGTCTGGATTACCAATACGAAACGCCTGCTCACAAAAAAACAGAAATTTAAAAAATGACCGAATACTCGTTTTAAAATCTTTAGTGTACCAACGTAATGAAAAAAAAAATAAAAAGGAAAAACCTTTTGTCAGCAATCTTATCAAATAAGATTGGTCGATTTGATACTGATTGAGCTAGTTAGAAGTGACAAGAAGAAGAGAGAAGCGGAATTCCCGGAGGATATAACAGCTGTCGTGTGAGGGGAATCGATGAAGAACCCCCCCCTCTCTCCTTTTCTCACCCCCACCCCTCATCATAATCCTACAGCTGCTAGCGTCATCAGAACGGCTACCAGATCTGAAGGTGACGTTTCCTCTTAATCTCTTCTATTGTTCAGAGAGTGAGATGATCGGCAAAGGAAACACAGGCTCTGACGCCAGAGACACGTGTATAAAGAGTGACGTCACTACATCGATCCAGCTCCCCTGAATGGGATGAAATAGGTTACCCCCTTCTATTGTGCTCCACTTTCTACAATTCTACGTCACGGAATAGCCTGCATTGATTATTCTACTTTAGCAGAGTATTAGAGTCTTCTTTCTAGTGCCACTACCAATTTTATTGGGCCCCATAGTATTTCAACGACGTGGAGGGGGGCATATTTCGTATTGAAATTGCCTTTCTTTGTATTTCTTCTTTCTTAGATTTTTAGAAAATATACCAAAGGGGAAATTAGTAATTTTCACAATTTATTTCAAATATACACATATTCAATATCGAGATGAAGTACGTGTTTTTTCCAACAGTAACTTTTTATTATAAAATTTAGTTATATGCACACTTCACCTGTAGCTAAAGGATTCGCGAATTAACTGCTATCAGTTGTCAGTAATATGTTTTTTAATATCCAGAGCTTCCCAATATTTGCGAAATTTCTCATTTAAATTGAAAAAAGAAAAAAGTCGTCAATATTTATGGTAAATGAATGTGTACAAGGTGCGTGCCTCTAAAACTCAGGGAGTTATATGGTGTGGTAACCCTTCTACCATGTTTATTTCATCTCCTGTTTATGAAGAAGATTCCTGATTTTACCTGAAGGGCATAGGAGTGGGGTTAATAAGGTGGCCTAAAATAAAAAAAAAATCACCATATTTCGTTTCCTATTGGTTTTTCGGTAAACCTCTACATAATAAAAGTTGTTTAATTTTTTTTATTAAGAGTAACTTTTGTTATATACACTTTTGTCGTATAACGTAGTATACACAAGATATCGGGAAAAACTGTAGCGGAAGACAATAATTTTATTGGGCACTAACAACTAAGCCGATTTAACAAAACTCAGTACTTAAATTAGCATTTGCTCTTCCATGATTATAAGCTATTTTAAAAACTTTATAGGCAGACAGGAGTGGGGGTTGTTTGTTCTTTTTTAAAGTGTATGTAACAAAATGTTCTATAAACATTTGTTATATACACTTTTATCGTATAAGTATAATCGAGATATAAAAACTATTTAGGAAGGTCAATTTTATTTGTACTCACTGAAGTTTATTTGATATAAACATAGTATGTCAAATGATGTTATGTTTTTAGACTTATATGATAGTTCTAAATATGGAAAGTACAAATCTCCCCCCCCACCTAATTTGTTATTTATTTTTATTAGAAAATAACTTCGTAATTTATTAACATTGTTATTTATTTCCAATAAAAATGTAAACTATAAAAACATTTCGATTATTAATTGTGTATAATGTATTATTTAACCAAAGTCAAGCTGAATTTGTACAGTGTGTGATAACGGAAGTTGTAGGGATTCAAACTCTTTAATTCTTGTAGGCATGATCTTATTCCCTACGATTTGTTGCGTTATTGAAATATTTATGTACTATTTATACCTATTAAATGTTATTGCTAATGTCATTATGAGAAAACTCAACATGATTGTTCAAAGTGTTACTTAGGTTTTCAGGGAGTGCTAAGACTTCTTCCCCTCATCTCGCTTCTTCAATGCTAATTAAATTATTTATGAGCTCCATCTGTTATTTATTTCCACTAGGTATGTCAATTATTAGAACATTCGAATTGGTTAATGTTTTGAATGAATGATTTACGTAAAACAGTGTTGACAGCCCTCAAATAGGAGGGAAAGTAACACAGATAATTGTGTTAACTTATTTCCTGTGAAATTTTAGCATTATTAGAATTGCTTTCTACTAACATTTATATAATGTTACGTACATAACTACGCTTGCGATCGTAAAAAATGTGTGCTCGAATTGGTTTTTGACAGGAAATATGTACATTATTGATATTTAATTACAATAAGTGATTAACGGTTATGATTTGAATTATGATGATACGTTTCATATAGACGAAAATAAATCAGTGGATATTGTGCACATGTTTTCCATCTATTGACTTTCGGCCATTTATCCTTTAACGAACATTGAATTAATGCCATTTTTCGATGATAAATAATTTAATATATAAGTTAACAATAAAAATATGATAAGTTCTTATGTACCATACTCGAATGATGTATTAAATTCCTTAATCTATATACTAAATAGAGTAGAAGGACTTGTAAAAATTTCTAACCTGAGAGTTTGAATTCAAGTTCTACATAAGCATAAATGAATATCACAAAATTAAAATGTTTGCTTTACATACTTAAGCGGTTTGGTTGGTGCCCAAGTTTTTACGTTTTCCGAGGGCCAAGAAGATTAATTAATTATTAATCATTTACTGAATGGTAGAAAAAAATGACAGAGTAATCAAGATTACAAAGTGAACAAATTTATTAGAATTAAAGGTTATTTCGAAATGAGATAAAACATACTTGTTGAATGGAATGAAGTAAGCCACGGTTATGAATCTGTCCTGTGTCAACATTTGCTTGGATTTCTCTCTGCTGCAGAAGGGCTATTAATTTATCCCATGCCAGCATTTGGAATGATTAGCTCACGTTTGCTGTTCGTAATTATAATCTCCGATTAAGTGGTTTTATTCTTTATATTTTTTTTATAAAAGTTATCATATTGCCTAATTAAAACGAATTAATGTCCCTTTGTTTACTTGGATTCACCCAAATTACTGTAAGTTGTTACCAGATTTACGTATATGAAAACCAGTTAGTTATTGAGGTTGAACTAATGGTGCAATATAATATTATCAATCTTGTTTATCATTTATTTATTTAGGTCGGTCACAATTTAAGCGATTCACACATTTTCTTGTTATAATACTAAAATAGCTTAGGTAAACCCACCTTATAAAAACCAATAAAAAAAGTTAAAAAATCTACAGAGGTAGGTAAAAGTACGGTAATTTATTTATTGATTTTTTTCTCCAGTGGATATTATTCTAGTCTATTGTTTGATTATTTAATGTTGTAAATGTGTGTGTCTTTGAGGTGTGTCATGATATTTGTAATGTATGGGCTGTCGTCGTGTAGTAGTTCAGATAGGTTGGTGGGTAAGTTCTTGTCAGTTATTAGTCTGCAGTCTGTAAGTAAGTGTTTGATAGTTGTATATTGCAGAGTGTACATATTGGTGGTTCAGTCCTAGTCATGAGGTGTCCGGGTGTTATCCGTGAATGGCCGTGCCTCAAACGAGTAAGGACTACTTCTTTTCTTCTTTATCATTTAATGTCCGACAATTGTCGTTCTATTCACAGCACCTCTAATTTGAATATTAAGCGAGGTTAATCTTATGTAACCAAACTTGTTGTAAATTGGATTCTATATAATCTTCGTTCCAGACCTTTATTTCTTACTTTTTTATTTCCAATATTAAGCGAGTTGCAGGGCTATGGCCTCTTCCCTCCACTCGCTTTTTCAATATAATTAAATTATTTTTAAGCTAGGACTGTTATTTATTTCCTCCACGTATATTGATTATTAGAACATTCAAATTGTTTAATGTTTTGATTGAATAAGTAAAATAATGTTCAGGATCAATAATAAGGCGTTGTCCTATACTAGTGCTGAATTATAAATTATTTCAGCATATTTCCCTTAAGGGAAATCTGCTATTGAGGTCGTACTCATGACGCGATTTTCGAAAAAATTCTTCCAATGTCCATCGATCCTACCCAGGAGATGACGAAAATGAGGTCCGTTCAAAATTATATATATATATATATATATATATATATATATATATATATGTCTGTTGTCGCTCTAGTGGTCGCAATTTTTGTTTGATCGTACCAAACTCGATATTTAAACGATTTATGTAAAAAAGACAGATCAAGTTCGTTAATGGCTAAAATCGCACCAGTGGGAGGGGGGGTTAGAGGGGAGGATTTCTGAAACTTCAACATATTTCCGTTACTGTACATCGAATCGAAAAATTCTATAGAACCAATCCTATTGCAAATTACATTTACTATAAATACTCTTATATACATTTATTCTCTATCTTGATTATTAACCGAGATATTTGCCTTTTATTAAATGTGGGCGGATAACGGACGAGAGTGACTTTACCGCCAAAAGCAAGTTCGGCCATTTTCGTAACTGTTCGGCTCTCGTGAAATTTCTCTGTTGTAAAACTGCACGAAGGAAATCTGCTTAGTTTACGCAGCCCCTGCGTGACGGACTTTTTCTTTTTATTTTAGACATCAGTAAACCTCCTCTTAAAGACATCGCACGTCAAGAATAAGCCAATGCATTATGAAACATCTTAATCTTAGCTTAATTAAGAAATATTCTTATCAACGGATTTTTACGTACACAGTGATACAAGAAATTTCGTTGAGAGAATCTTCAAATTACAATTATACTTTCTAGACTCATAAATGATTCTTGGTCTATACCATACTGGACGACTAACATTTTCATTCTAAACTAAACATCATATTTTTTTATGTCTGAAATCGAGCAGGGGATGGAGGGGGGGGGTTAAAGTAAAGAGAATCATAAAATCGAAATATCTCCGTTATTCTGAATCGGATCGAAAATGTTATAAAACCAATTTAGCTATACATTCAGTTCACAACGATTTGTAGGTTTGTACATTTTTTCAGGCTATATTATTAACCTTCCGTTAGTCGCGGCGTCCTGACAGGTGCATCTTTGAGGTGTTTTTCTAATAACTTCCGATTGAATAAACCTAACGACTTCCGCCTCCAGCAATGCTTCTAGCTTCCCTTCCTCCTCAAAACAGTATAGGTTTCACCTTCGAAGTTTGTACACAGTGACCAAAGTTGTAAGTTTTTCAATTTCTTTTATTTCTATATTTAATCTATTTACCTTATACATGTTCATCATTTGACGTTTGTAGTGCCTTGATTGTTCTTGAATAGTTAAAAATACCTACAAAATAGGGAATTCACCTCTGAGGTGACCGCGACTAACAATGCATTTTTAAAACATGTTTGAGAAAAAATGGACCAGAAAATACGTATTTTTTGACTAGTGTAATCAAAATGATATTGTTAGACTCCACCACCCATTAATGGATCCTTTAGAAGAAGACGATAACATACAGAACGACACAGATTCAGAATTTGAAGACGGCTTGGAAGAACGGGGTATAGACTCAGAGACTGAACAAAGTGACGTGGAATCGGAAAGTGGTGGGGAGAATGAGCAGTCACACGAAAAATATGCTGCATTGAGAAGTGTGAACAGAAAGATTGTTGACCGTTATGAGTGGAGGAAAACCCCTTTTCCTTTGCGTACAATAGGAAAACAAAATGTATTGACACACCTTCCAGGAGTGAAAGGGCGCGGCAAAGGAGGTTACTAATGAACTTGAATGCTGGTTCTGGCTCTTTGATAAGACGATTATTAGTAGTATTGTGCATTGCACAAACGAATTTATAAAAATCGTTGAGCCAGAATTTTCTAGGCAGAGGGATGCCAAATGATGGACTTCACAGAAATAAAAGCCTACAGGCATATAGGCCTTCTTTACTTAGTTCGCACATACAGAGGAGCGAGAATGAATTTAGAAGACTTTATGTAAAACATGTTGGGCAAGAAACTCACCTGAGTTGAACTTGAAAGCACTAAAAGATTCGACGTGAAACGTTTTAATTTCTTTTTTTATCATGTTTTCTTGTATTTGCTATTCCTGCAGTAATCAAATGAATAAGTAGTTCTCAACTATTCTTATTGCACTTTATTTATATATGTTTTCTAGTAGCTAAGTAAGTAGTACATAATGAATTCATTGTTCATAAATTGCTTCATGTTACCTGAAATGAATTAATATTTTTGATAGTTGTAAGATATATTCATGTGTTACTTCGCTAAGTTTTAAAATAAAATAGATCTACTATTTGTTAAGATAAGTATTTATATTTGTTTAACTCTATTTTTGCCCTAAGAAGCAGTTTTATCAACATATTTCTCCATCGTCACCTCATAGGTGACCCGCGCCTAGAGTCGTTTGGAAATGACCCGCGCCTAACGGAGGGTTAAGTGAGTTATTTGTATTTTTATATTATTGGCCTCCAGGAAACCCTCACTTCTAATATTTTGATTTTTTCTTTGTGGAATAGCCTGGTGAGGGGAAGTGCAGGAAGAAAATTGAAAATATATCAGTTCGTGGAAAATATCGTCCGTAGAGTCGGATGGCAAAATTGTATAAAACCAATCTTGTCGCAGAGATACTTTTTTGTAAATGTTGTCTTATAGATTTTTTTTTCTGTGAATATTCAGCGAGTTTTACATTTTGGTTTCCAACCTTCAGCCGCTTTTACGTAGGTTTCTAACTACTCGAATGATGGAAATTCGAATTTCAAGATGACCAGCACGAGGAAAATCTACTTAGTGTACGCAACACCTGCGAGACGGACGTTTTTCATCATTTTCGTCATTGATTTGTTGCAAAACATAGTTCTTCTCGTCGAATTGTTTGCTGATGTCGTGCCAGTAATGGACGGGCGGGAGTACACTAAAGATATAGTTTGCATACTCATTCTGGCTATTGGTTATAATTAATCACTTTATGCACGCTACCGAGAGATGGCCGGGTGGAGAACAGTTTTGGCCTTTAATTGAGTTCTCCCAACTCCCCTGATGGCTTAATTGGTAGATGTGTCATGATATAGGAAAAGGGAAGACACTGCATGTCCTGGGAACTTTTTTCTTGAATGTCTGGAAACAGCGACCGATGAAACCTTAGGAAAAATAAATAAATAAAAAACATTACGTATCTTTACATTATTACCATTATTAGCAGGGTTTCTTTAGAAATATGAGCTATTGAGGTTGCTCACATGTCAAATTTCCATCAAATCATCGCGGATTATAGTAAATTAGCGCTAAAAACAACATCAGTTTGAATTGAAAATATGATATCCATACAGAATGTATCTATATATTGTTTGTCTGTTCCCTCTCTAGCAGTAGAAAATTTCCGTTTATATTCAAGCCAAACTTCATATTTAACTCGGGATTTTGGCTGGCTGGTGGAGGTCCATCATCAACGGAAGGATAAAAAGGTCAAAAACATCTCCACTCTTAATGCTTCATTTATTAAATGCACAGTACTTTTGTGGCGTGGCGTCCCATCTTCAGTGCTCTGTGACACAACATTTACACTTTGAAAAAACATTTAATATATAAATAAATGTAAAGATCAACAAGAGGTCATCTAAAAATTTAAAATTCATTCATATTTAAATTTTTATACTGAAGAAAAATATGTATTTCGCTAACGGGCAGAATCGACCAGGGGGGGGGCAGCATAAATGAAATTCTAAATATATCAGTTATTACGTGTCTAAGTGAGCAATGTGATGTAGGCAACCCTGATGCAAAATTAATTCACTAAAACTTTCGATATAAGAAGTTTGTTCGTATGATTCAAGATAACGAAAAATTTGAGTGAATTTGGTAGTTTTCGTCATATAACAAAATTTCACAATAATTCATTCAAATTTTCTACCGAAGCCGAAATAAGGCTAATGTAGTTAAAGTCATATAATGATGTATACATATTGTTGAATCAATTATTATTTTTATGGTAGGAGCTCGGGTTGTAGTTTTGATTAATTAACGTAATTATTAATAGAGTTTCGTTTAAAATATATCCAGCTTCTAAGTACTATTTGTATGCCTCAATGGTCCTTAATGTGATTTGATTGTAGTTAAAGTTATTTTTCTTTTAGTAACTATACTAAAGTGGGATATTGCATCAATATACGTATAATGACAGCGTTCAGGTTTAAATTAACATTCTCCGAGTAGTTTTTGCAGAGACTAATACCTAAACCTTTGGTGTTTTATCAGATCCTAGACATTAAAATGTCTTGGGTGATGAAATAAATCCTCAATTTTAGCTACTGTGCCATGGAATTTTTTTTTAACCACAATAGACATCCCATTTTCCGTGATAATTACTTACATTTGACATACTAATCTCACGGAAAATATCTATTGCCCTTCTCAACCCAGGCTTTAGCAAGCTGGCCGTAATGTTCAAATCTCTTAGCGATTCAACAGCTAGCTCGCTGTAGTTAACTTATGATAAAATCCTATAAATCCTTTTTATTTTTCAGTCCCAAGAATAAAACTTAGGAACAAATTAAACTTATGATTTTCTCTGTTGGATTGTTTTAAATATTTATGAGGAGTATTCAGGATTGTGGAGGTAAAGGGCCATACAAGAATCTCCTTGCAAAATGACCGGATTTTTCATAATCTCTAGCTGTTTTCGAATATCATTCAAAACCATTTTAGAGAGAGAAATTAACATAGTCTTGATAAAAAACTTCTTATCATTTAATTGATAATAAAGATTATAATAATCAGACGGGAATCAAGAATGAAAATTTCGTCTGCAGATTAAGATTTGCATATAAATCAGAGTTTATTTTAAATTTATGAAATCATCTCTACTTAATTAAATTATAATAAATTAAGGCTATATTTAATTTTTCCCTCCTTTAATGAAAGCTATTCCCTTATCTGCAACGTTTCTAATTCAAAATCAACCTCTAAAAATGATTTTTTTAAAATGAATTATGGTTATTAACTGAGTTGAATGGATCACCTTTAAGAGAAATACGTTATTGCAGGTGTTATGTCGTCGGGACTTTTAAATATCCATCCATCATAACTCAAAGATAAACAAAAATGAAGTACGCCCGTGTATGTGTAATATATATATATATATAAAATAACTGTTATGGTGTTTAGTGATTCAGTTACTCAATGTGAAAATCAAATGTGTAAAAGCGGAAGAACAAAGAAAAAACAAGAAAAAAAGAGAAAATTGAAGTAACTCGCTTAATATTTGAGCTAGGGAAAGAATGTATAATATAATAGCTGTACAAAATTAATTGGAATTTGAACCAAAATAGATTATATCCATCGTTTGAGCCGACGCTTTATAACAGAGTTAGTGGGAATTTTCTATACCACTCCCTACTAAGCCCTTTCATCTTTGTTCGATTTCTTGTCAATAGCCAACTAACCAAAGTATGCGTTTGAGATTCAAGATTAAATGGTTTTAGCTCAATTATTAGTACAATAATATAACAATAACATTAATGTTTTTGAAAAATTCCTGGGGAACAGTTATGTATCCAGGACGAATAGTTTTAATCCTTTCTAGCCAGGTAGTTGAACAATTTTTTTTTCTCCCTGTAGAAATCACCAATTGGCGCCAATTTTTACAGATAATCCAAATCAAAATAGACTCAAATTACAAATTGGCATAACAAATTGGCAAATTCAAGCAGGAACATTGCTAGAGGAATGGATAAATAGGGAGGAGAGAGATTAGCGAGGCAATGATATGGATTGATCCTAATTCTGTTTCCTGGTCTAGAGAATTATCAGCTATTCCATGCTGATGCTACAGATAGTGGATTCCAGCATATTCTCTCTGAATTCCTTTTGTGCTCTTCAAAGTCAGCCAATTCCTACCTAGCCCTTCTGGAATGTGGTTTAAACGAAACAACTAATTAATTAACGGTCAAGGGAGCTTTCATACAAATTAACAGTATTTGGGGGTGGGGGGGGGGGGCAAATACCAATTATTGCAGACATTTAACTTTTATTTTTGAGATTAATGCAAATACGTGGTGCATATGGGAAATCTCAGCTCCTGCGTGACGGCCTATTTTCTATTGAAACCTACCTGAGACACCATTATAATGCAGTATGAGTGATTAAGAAACAAACATTATATTACAAAGAAATCCCAATTAAATGTAGTATGTATGTATGCATGTATATATATATATATATACATATATTTATACATGTACATATGTATATTTGTGCTGAATGAAAGATGGGAGGACGTTTTAAAGAGTTGTTGAATGAGTCAAATAAATAACGAAATTTCTCGCAAATCCTTTCGCCTCAATACAGTGATTATAACTCACAAACTGACAACATATTTTGCAAAGTTCAGTTGTAACAATATTCCTGTATAATTATGATTAGAATAATATGAATGTTACTACAGGATCATGTTATTCATGTAAGTTAGTCTTTATTTCACATGGCAAACCAGAGTCAAGTTCAATCCAGCCTGGGCAATAGGAATTTATTTAGGGATAAATAAAATACTTAGTCCCGCCCTTGCTAAAAGAGGGTGGTAACCTGAAGATAAGGGGCGCCAATTAGCCTTTGTAGCACAAAGTGGATGTTAATTAATAATTACATTAAGTGCTACATTGGAAAGCCTCTATTTATTTATTTATTATTTACTAACGTCCACTTTTTGCTACTCAGGCTAATCGGGACGGGTTATCTACAGGTTACCACCCTGGAAAGCCTCTATTGAAAATTCTTTTATATCAATGTAAATTTGTTGATTGGCAGTTCAGATCATGAAATGTCAACTAGTACGGTTGATGTGTGTCCCAGGTTCGACTTGTCGCCATTAATTCCTATATCGAATATAGCACTTAAAACCAGTTTAATTTCTACATCCAACGAGTTTCCCGAGTTATGACGATTGTGAGTTATTGACCATTGGAAAATACATATTTGAGCTATCAGCTAGGAGGACGTTCCGTAGAGGCCTATAAACTCCAGACTAACTTCCTTTTACTGGGTCAACAGAAATTTACTGCCCCCAACAAATCTGAAGTACACGGTCATAAAACAGTTCCCTGACTTATGTTTATGCTTCTTTGGGAAGATATCAGTGTTCCACCTAATGGGGAAACCTAAATGATAAACAAGATATTAAAAATAATCAATTTAGTGAATTTCTCCATGGCGAATGGCATTGAAAGACACAAAATACATATCATATTGATGTATCCTAATGAACGAAAAAACGACTATTATTTATTATTTTAGATGAAACGCTACACAATTCTAAGTTGAGTCTGATTGACCTAGACAATTGTTTCGAGGTAATAGGAGAAACGGAAACAAGAACGACAAATATATCATCGTCTATTGTGGATACATATATAACAGTTAATTACATTATATTATATCTATAAATATACTTTATTGCAACTTTTTATTGTAACCATAAGATGTTTATTTAACCATCTAGGAAATACCATCATGCAGCTATACTCGTTAATTTTATGTATTTCAGTCCACAAATATTAATGTCCGCCAAGCAGGAGCTGCTTAAGTAGCGGGGTTTAGTTGTTCAGAAACAATTTCTTGTACATCATTAAAATCATATTAATCTATAGTATCTATATTTACAGTACTCATCTCATCATAACCCAAATTTTAGAAAACATTATACATCTTCAAAAACACATTACACTAGTATGGCTACCAGGACACCAAAATATTGGACAAAGTACTGAAGTCGATGAACATTTAATACACGTACAGTAGACGATTTAATACACTCTGCAATAACTAACGTACTACATGATTGGGAACACAAATGGCTACAAACAGACAATAAACTAAGACAAATTAAATCAACAGTATTCACACGGTCTAACAAAATTGCAACATATTCGCGGAGAGAGGAAGTGATTTTAACAAGGCTTCGCATAGGTCACTCCTTTCTTACTCATAACTATTTAATGAAAAAAAGGGGAGCAGCCCAAATGCAATGTATGTAATTTGACTGTTACAATATAACACATACTGACAGACTGCAAGAGACGAGATCATTTACAGATACCCCACGACCTACATGACTTTCTCACTGAAGGTAGCCCATACATACCCACTATACTACAACATCTAAAAGACATTAACATATACACAAAAATTTAACTAATATAATCCATTTAAAATTAATGTTTGCGTTTTAAAATAAATTTTATAATTTCCTATACATGTGCGCGTGCCAGTTGTGTTTGTGTATGTATGTGTGTGTGTGTGTGTGTGTGTGTGTGTGTTTGTGTGTGGGTGTGTGTGTGTGTGTGTGTGTGTTTGTGTCTGTGTTTGTGTGTGGGTGTATGGGTTTTCACTCACTCCAGTGTGTTTTAGGAAGGTACAGAGTTTTATGTAAGTAGTCCTTAATCATTTTAAATTTCTTTTACTCATTTTATACACCAATTTTATTTGAATTATTGTTTTATTTATTTAATATTTAAATATTTTATTAATGATTTCTCTATGGTCCAATATCAATAGTTTTGATTTACAGTTTTGTACCTAGCTTTGAATTTTGTCTTTATTTGTTCTCTTGTTCATTTATTTTTTTTCTTTGCTGTGTTCAATATTTGTTTTTTGATTTCCATTCATCTTTTTTGAGTTCCATTTTGTTTTTGAGTTCCATTTCCATTTTGGAGTTCTAGTTCCGTTTTTGTGTTTCATTCAGTTTTTGTGTTTAATTTCGCCTTTTGTGTTCAATTTTTTTTTATTCCAGTTCTGTTTAGAGTTGCGTTTCTATTTCTTTCCCATTTCTGTTTTGATTTCATCTCTGTTTTTCGTGTTTTCTCTCTGTGTTGTGATCCTTTTATGTTTTGTAATCCTTTTATGTTTTGTGTTCCTTTTGTGTTCTGTGTTCCTTTTCTGGTTTGTGTTCCTTTTGCGTTTTGTGTTCCTTATCTGTTTTGTTTTCTTTTGTGCTTTGTGTTCCATTTCTGTTTTGTTTAATTTTGTTAATTTTTTTTGTTTGTATTGTTTTGTTTTTTAAGTTACAAATGCTTTTGTTTAGAGCAACATCGCCGAAGCTGCGAAGCTCCAATAAATAAATATTTAATATTTAATCTATAGTATCATATAACACGCCGAAATAAAACATGTCGCTGTTATAATAACTAGCAGAATGTTAAATAAAATCAGATTGCCTTCTAATTATGATTTTATTGGTATTCAGTGAAGCCGTTAGAATAGTGCCCACTAATAAAAGAAAAACCTTATAAGTAATTAAACAAACTATGACAACAATACAACTAAATAATGGACTAATGAGGCCAACAATAGTAATAAGATATACTGAATGAATCTGCATAAATGATTTCATTAATTAAACAAAATTAGACCCGAATTCTCACAATAGAAATTACAAATTATTCAAAAACATGCTTGTAAAAACATAAATGTGTAAAACTTATATAAGCAATTCGCAGTTCGGCCTGAGGGAAAATTAAAGGGTATTTTTGGTTTAATGCTTGTTGCAGGAAGTTTTAATCTCAGTTTTCGATCCGAATAACAATGACGGTGATATTTAACGGGATAGGAGTTTAAATATGAAGAGTTTGATTTGAATATCTGGAAATTAGCGGCCGCTATAATGGGAACAAATAGGTATATAGTTGTTTTTATGAGTGTATCAAATTTTAAAATTGAAGCTCATGTTGTTTGGCACTTTAGTGGATTTGATATCATGTGAGCAACTTCAACAGCTTTTCTAAAAAAAAATAAAAATATAAAAAACACAAAAGCAGAATTATAATCATCTAATTCGAAAATGGTTTAGGTTGTATTAAGTTTATATTCATTTGGTATTTTTCATTCAAGTGAAATCAGCTATTTACCTTTTGAAGACGCGATTTTCAGAAAATTACTTCAATTTCAAAAATTATTTTTATTTTTAATTGTTAATGTCATTTCTTGAGTCAGTAAACTTCTACTCAAACGATCTTTACTGAAGTTAAGTCAATCACTGAACATCTTTTGTCCAACTAAGTCTTCTTATAACGGGTGAAATACAGAAAGGAACTGTGATGACTTCATCATGTCATTTCAGCTTTCCGGTAAACTGTTTAGTTTATGAAGCACCTGGGTGATGGACTTCCTCTCTTGAAACCAGAAGTGAAATCCTTCAATTTATTTCAATTTTTCCTCCTCCTTCTCGCCTTGGAATAATATTTTTTTATGAGTATCCCCCCCCCCACAATCTTGCTCTGTCAAGTGTCTTTATATAGAAATGTTTGTGGATATAAAAATAAATTGAAAAGCTTCAACTTTCGGGTTATAGTTGGAATGATTTCCAATGAGGTAACAGATCTGTAAAAACTTTTTTTCTTTAAACGTATATCCAATGTTGCAAAAATATTTATATATTTTCCTGATACTCGGAAATGTTCATAAATATTTCTTTCCCCCAGGCAACGGTATTCTTCAATATTACTTCGTGGAAGTTTGCATTTGCAATCAAAAGAATTCCTAACTCGGTTCAATCAAAACAAAGGAGTTAAAAAAACTGACTTACAAATTTGATCGATATTTTTTTGTATGTATAAACGACAAAATATTTAACTATGCTCATTAGTTGTGAAAATGTTCTATTAGGAGGAGTTGTATCACCACAATAAAGAACCTTAAGTGTTATTTGACTGCCTGAACTTAGGAAGTCTAAACTGTTTAAAAAAATAAGAGGAAAAAAGAATATATTAGGGTTTTATTGTAAATAACTATGATCTTTATAATGAGGATGTCCGAATCTTAAACTTAGATGGTTTAATCTTCATGAATGTGACATCTGCCCATTAATTTACGAAAACGGGCAAGTAGCATGAGATAAACCTCTCTTGGCCAAGATGAATTTTATTGACCATTCATGGAATACACTTTGAAGCTCATTTTCGAGTCGGAATTTCTTTCGTCTGGTTATTGATTGATATGCTATCAGGACTCTGGCTGCGAAAAGAACAATACAAATAGCATCGTTATGCTAATAAAAAGTGTGACTCCCAGCCATTAGTTGTAGCGTGTTAATCTACCTCTTGGCAAACTAGCCCGGTTCTATGAATTTACGGAAAACAACGACAGAAAAAAATGTATTGAAAGGATTGATTCAGTGATCTCGCTTATAAATTAGTAGTTGTTTCTCAGTAGAAATACACAAACTTCTTTAATTTATGTATTAAATAATCCTTCAAATCCACTATGCATAGTAAATATTTTCTTTCCATCCAGCAACCCTCTTTGAAACTTATGAAGTATAATGTTGAAAGTACAAGAATACTTACGAATTCATGATTACTTTTACCCCTATTATGATTTTTAACGGTGGGAAACATAAATAATACTGATATTTTTACGTAAATCATATTTAAAGGATTGTTCAAGAATACAGGGCGATTGATTTAGGTTCTGTCAATAAATATGTAAAAATTTAGTAAATTTTCTTTTCTTTATATTAATAAATAATTGATTATTTTCTTTTGTTTCTCTATTTTGTGCGTGTTCTATACGAAAGAAAAATGTGTAATAGATGATGTTCCGGGTCAATTTGAAGTTATATAACAACCCTAATTTCATAGATGTTACATATGAAATCTTTTGATTTTTCATTACCATCAGATTAAAATTTTATTTGAATAACAGTTAAGCTAGTAGTTTTTATTTATTTAAACGAGTTCCGCGAAGCTGGGGTTTTACGCATTATCCAGGTGCGCACAAAAAAAGAAACAGTAATTTATAAAACAGTAACCAGTTGTAATCACAATTTCTAAAGGCATGCCTCTAATCTGAATGAGGAATATTGAAAAGCAAACATGATTTATATATATATATATATATATATATATATATGTGTGTGTGTGTGTGTGTGTGTGTGTGTGCGGTACATACGGCCTTTCAATAAGGCAGCGTTGAACCTAAGTTCAAGAAGATTAATCAACGTCGAGATCGGCAACTGAATGAAACAAGTGATTGAATTACTATACATATTTTGAAATATAGTTTGATATTTCGCTTGTCTTCCTGGAAGTGCGTTTTGAAATAAACTTCATAATTCATAGGATTCTATAGAATTATTGTGAGCAGGCTGTTTCATATAGTATCTTCTTTCAGGAATAAGTACGTGAATGTAGTAATATTAACATTTATTTATTCGGTTAATATTCCCGTACTACAAAAGAATTTTACTGTCCAAGTATGCATGTTGGCTATGATAAGTTACCTGCATCGATTTGTCAAGCTACAGATTAACTTTTTGTATTGACTAGCTGAGACCGTGAGATTCATAATTACATTGCCTTCATTTTGAAGAATGTCAACTTCAATGCTTGATTCGAATCCCACTTTTTCGAAAACGCAAACCGGGACATTGATGTAGAGAAAAAGAAGCTATTGTCAAACTCGCAACATTGTATTGAGAATGAAACTATTATAACTTCCTAAGAGGGTGGAAGGTTGAGTTATACTTGGTAACTGAAATGGTGGCCTTCATAGAACCAAATTTGCTCTGGAATACGAAGGACTACAGGGGTTCATATTGTTTTTGTAAACATGGTCTGATTACATGTTGCGATCTGGGCTGAGTATAGAACAAGTCTTTCCCAATAAGATCCCACCTGATACAGAGAGGAATTGGCTGTGGCATCGGATGGCTGGTAGGAGCGGAACGTCCCGGAGCATGCAACCAGTCTGTGCTTAGGGCATTAGACCATACCGGTACCACGGGGTTCGCGGAGGAAGCCCTCGCCAACAATCAGTTAGACCAGATACTGATGACTGGTGTCTGGATCTGCTTCGCCGTTACCAGTCACAGACACGTGGTGGTCGTCGTTTCAACTCTCAGAGGTGTCAGAAATGACTAAACACGGGGCTTCTCTCAACCCCTTCGGTCACAGATGACAATAATCGCCTCATTTAATGAGGCGATTACCAGAGAACTGAGGCTCTGTTGGAGGGGTAAGCTTCCAGGTTAGGAGAGTGGTGAGGCCTGACGGCTAGGTGTACCTTCTCATTCCGCTTCTCCTGTGGCCTACACAAAGTTAATGGTTTACGCGAAAAGAATCTCCTGATCTTCAAAGCATCAGGAATATTGAAAATAAGTTAAAGATAGAACATGTGTAATGAAAATATTTGAACCGACATCTATGACAGACAAAGGTAACCAGACAAGCTCCAACATTACTCACATTTTTGGGCCAAAAACAGAGATAGACACAAAACATCTCCAAAAATCGTCAGTAAAAAACTTATAAGTAAGCTGTGTTTTATGTAGCGGCTGCTTAGATAACATTTACAATAGTTTGATTATAGTTTAAACTCGAAAAGTACCAGATGTGTCGAGGAACATTTGAAATTTAGTCGCATGAGAAATAGATTGAAATCTCCATAGTTTTGTTCTGTTGAAAGTTCTATTCAAAAATTACAGAATGTAAATTTATTTATTTTACCTTCTCATGGAGATTATTCAACCGTCAACACGTGATGGGCTTGCGCTTGAAATTTGCAGACATAAAACAGGAAACATGTTTTTCGTTGAGCATAAACCAACATGTCCAAAGGACGAGGAAGTTGTAAAACTTGCCCTTTAAACCTCGAAGTGAATCTTCCTTTTAGCCAAGGTTGGTTTGGGAGATAATAACTCTTTTGAATCGTGAATCTTAATTTATGTTACTCCGGATGCATTAAAAATATATGATGTTTATGATATGGGGGTCAAATATATAAAAATATATTTTACGACATTTCCACTATTCTATATATTTGTAATTTTAAGACATATCTAATATTCATGTAACTGGTCAGGTCTCATTCTAAAATGAAAATAATGATATTTTAAAACTTTTAGTAATGTATAAAATGTCTTAAGATAAAAATGAAAAGTTTTCCATCTTTTCAAACACTGTACAAACTAACAATGATTCTTATCACAAAAAATCGACATTATTATTTCAGAAATTCAGTTAAAAAGTGATCAAGTCCTCCTAAATAATAGGATTTCTATCACGTATTTGTAACTCAAGAACTGGTAACCATTAGTTGATTACAAATTGTTTTTTTTTTCATTCAACTTTAAAATATTATAGAATGGCAATGAAAGGTTTTTTTTTTATTTGCATCAATATACAAAACAATAACAAAAATTTTATGAACAGATTTTTATTGAGATTGAAGGAGTGAAAAAAATAAATGTTTAGATCATTATGTACTGATAAATTGGAAACATCAAATGAGGAATACGGGATTTTTCGAGGCCCTTTGAAGGGTTCGGATCTTGCAGAAATAGTTGGTTTTTGGGACTCTAAATTTATACACCTATGTTCATTCCTTCTCAGTATTGTTGGGTATATCATTCGATTATTCGCCATTAGAGTAGCGAGTTCGATTCCCGCCTGGGCAAAAAGGAATTTATTTAGTGACGTACTCATTAAATGAAATCCTTAGTCCCATCATGGCTAGAAAAGGGTGGTGACCTGTAGATAACCCGTCCCAATTAGCCACGGTAGCAATAAGTGGACGATAATAAATAATAATAATTTATATAAGTTGTGTAGTACTCAAAACAGTTGTGTGCACTATCAATTCAATTCCTACCTTTTACCTGTGATGTGAGAGTTTCAAGTCGACAAAACTTTATAGGTATTTAACAGCCGTTTTCCCCACTTCACTATTACTTTTAAATGTATAAATATTTTCTGATTAAACATTAACAGTAAATTATATATCACACCAATAATATACTGAAAATCATTTACAGTTCCCTCTGTGGAGAATAAAGAATTAAAAAGCCGACCTCAAGTTGATAAAAATGCAGATCATGACTAAACAATTTTCGAACGCAATGAAGATTAACAATAACAAACAGTTTTTGTTTTCATTGAAAGCTCAAAGTCTGACAAATCCACTGGTACAGCAGCAATGATCAATACAAATGAGATCTGACAAAACGACCATCTACGCGCCTGAATTAAACAGAATACTTTTAGGACTGACTCACATCCAAAATAAAGCCTGAAACAAAGTGCTCTTTGTACCGACTCATTGAGTTCTGGATTCTCCACGAACAACACGTTTAGTTTTCACACAAATGTTTTTAGAAATACACAGAATTTAAAACCCAAAATATCTATATTGTTGTAACCTGGACACCAAAACATTGCACTACTTGACATCTTAGGCAAAATAAAATCCACTAACCTACTGGCATAACCTCTATGACTCTACAAGACCTCTTGATACTTTCGGATGTTATTAGCGACTGACAGCCTCATTCCACTAACTATTCAAATCATTTGCCTGAATCAATGAGACTGCCAAAGCATCTGATCTTATGACAAGGTAAAATGAAATAGCACTTGCAAAACTAAGAATTAGACATAAACTACATAAAAATTCCTTCTTATTGACTCGAAAGGACAAACCTACTTGCAATGTACTACTCACTTCTTAACAAACACTTACAGAATAAATACAGGACATATGGACGCAGCTCATGATTTGGATACACAACTAACTAAAGATAGTACAAACATACAGGCTTTAATCAAGTATCTAAAACAAACTCATGTGTACAAAGAATTATGGTGTTGGAATTCGTCCTTGATTTTCCTGATTTCTTTTAAATTCAGGATTCAGTTTTATTAAGTTATTTCGGTACGGATATACATTGCAATTTTATATGGCTGAGTTAGTCGTCTTAAGTAGCGGAACACAACAAATAAATACAAATTTACTTTAATATGTTTTATTTGTCAATTTCTTGACAATCTCAAAGCCAAAAATGTGTTTCTATTTTCTCACAGATTTGAGTGTTATTCTAATAAATTATATTAATTATATTTTAACGTTCTGTTGCAGGTATGTATCAAATTGGAACTTGACTGTGCATATTATTTGGGAATATGTGAAGAATATAAGGTATGACCATCCGGATGAGCCAATGTACTTGACGCTGAAATAAGCTCATTTTGTTCTTTGAACAGCTCGGCAAACAGTTAATCCCGTGCAACTTTCCACCTTTTGATTTTCGAATAGCTTCCCCACATTGAGGAGTTCTCTCTTTAGAACCGCATTCCCATTTAGATCCATATCATCATTCTCTTCCACTTCTCAGAAACTGATCCAAGTGTTTTTCTTTATCGCAACCATTTTCTTTTTAACTGCTCTCAGCTTTCTACCTTTTCATTTCATTTCAGTGCTCCTTTCTACATAACCTCGTTGATAGTCAGCCATTGGTTTTGGTTTCGCTGAGACAGGAATTCTATAACCTTTTGGGCTTCATTACGTGCTCCCTAAGCCTTTTCAGTCGTCTTCAATCATTGGTAGATTTTAATTCTTCTTAATGACTCATATTAGAGTACTAAAAATATATTTTCAGATCAAAACCCCTTTTCTTCTGACTTAGAAGAAAATGTCGTTTTGTTCCAACACTAACCGATGTAAGTCAGATAAGACTGGGGGTTTATTGAGTTGCTGTTAGTATCCACACACAAGGCAATGCCGCATAAATCAGTTTATTTACCAATCCAAGGGGTTCCTAAGAATTTTGGCTTACAGTTTAGGACCATCATAAATACCCAGTAATATTTCGTAATGTGTTTACTGCTGTTTGGTCTCCAAGACGAAATCACTACATTTGACCCTCTTCGTTGGCTCTTGCCAAGAAAAGTTTCATGAAAACAGCTAATAGAGATACATAAAGCTCTATTTGATAAATAATTTAAAAACATCAACAATTCTGGGAGCATTGACATCATGGAAGATAAATAATTTTCCACAATATTGTGGGGCTTCTGACTATTTCTGCAGAACACATTTAGTATCGTGACAATTAATTAAAAAGTACTTGAACGGATTTTCAATTGAGGACGTTGACCATCAAAGGCAAGTGGTAAAACCTGGACTTTCATGACTAAGCCAAAAATATTCGTAACTTTTGGATTAAAAATTACATATTGACTATTATCTATATAATTACACATAATTTGAAAACGATATTAAACTTTCTTCAAGTATTCTATAGCAATAAAGCAATTGTTTCATAGCCTATGTATTAGGTATGGGGAAAAAAGTATTTGTATTATTTGTAAAATACAATATTAAATATACAAAGTATTGTTTTTCAAGTACAGAGTATTTCTAACACAAGGATTTTCAAATAATTAATAGAAAAATTGTTTAAAATAAAAAATCTTAAACTATTTTGTTATTGAATTACAAACACAGAATCCATAAGTCTCTAGCAGTTGAGCTTTACAACTAATTCCTTAAAAAATCAACATTTTTTTTAGGCCCTTGATGGAAATCATCTATTGAATAACAGAATATTTCTATATTATTATTTCATAACATTCTTGTTTACACTTTTGTAAAAACCTGCCTTTCTAGTGACGTAAACCCTCTTTCTGTTAGCGTTATTTCAGTCACGTCAAGATCTGTTTTGTTGCAATTTTAGCTTGTATCTCAACCTTTTCATCATTAGTAATATGCCCGGGTCTAAAACTCCAGCTTGGTGTCAATTGAAAACTAGTGTCTTAAATACACACGGAAAAATTTGGAATGCATCATTAATTGATGGTTTGATTATTTGTAGACTGTTTTTTTTCCAAATAAAGAATAAGTAAATAATTAACTGACTGCGTATTCCGTCCAAACTTTCTATAAAATATACAATAGGCGATTGTCACTAGAAGAAAATTTGCTTAAACACTGTCACCTAGAAACGAATTGCCCAAAATTTGCAAAAACACATCCCTTAAGACAATATCTTCCAGAGGTGAAAGTAATTTATTTTGGGCAATTTAAATACAAAATGAAATACATTTTATTTTTAAAAAAAAGTATTTTATGTATTAATATAAAAATAAAATAATGTTTTTTTTTTATTTTATGTTTGTATTATATATTTTATATTGTGCTTGTAATTAAATAATGTGGTTCCCATAGAATTAGTAATAAAGAAAACGGATTGTATTATGATCAGAAAAGTGAGTGTTTAAATGGTCCATAGTGAATATTTATTTGTTTAGTAATCTTGTAAAAATCGGTATTCATAATTTCTAAGCCACGTTAAAAATTTACGTGTTAATTTGTAGTTTGTAATAAGTAGCCATACTTAAGATAGACGGTCTTAAGGTCGCAACTTCCTCACCTAAACCCCTCGCCCGTAACTTATTGTGATGATGGGATACAAATCTGAGACAATAAACCTTATATTGTGAGCATAAGCCTAAAAAGTTTAGCCGTATTTAATGGCTTAATAAAGAAATATGACACAGTGTAGTTGCTAGCTCGGTTTCAGCCAGGCCCAAGCCGTATTAATTAATTAGGCAGTAAAAAGTTTAGGGGGAAGTGCTGAAAGCCGTAATGCTGAAATTGTGTTGAGTGACAAAAACTGTTTGAAACTTTAAACTGTTCATTAGGGGAGGGGGGAAGGGTCTTTTTAAGGAGCCACTCCGTCAGCTGACTGTTTCAAGTTCTGCAGATGTCTTGGGGACCTACTTCTTGTCCCTTATTTTTTATATCTAACTTTAAATACACTACATCCTGTCCCTCTCTTTATGACAAATGTATTTACTTCCCCTGTACAAGGTAATTTATTTGTCCATTAATATATACCAACTTTTTCTTCATAAGGAATAAGGGTTCGTAACCTTTTTTTTTCTTTGTATACCTCAGTTATATTAAGCAAAACTCACAGTTCCAGAAGCGAAAAGTACTTTTATATCTCCCTGCTTCTTTATCAAGCATCTTTTGACCCTGTAAGTTTTCAATGATTTTTTCCACTTAATAAAAAAAATTTTTATGATAACCTAAATACTTATAGTACATTTTCATGTCGGGCTTTTATATATTTTAATTTATCAGTGCCAGGAACCAAAAAAAGTCAAAAAAAAACTATTCTTCTGCTAGTTCTTCGAAACCAATATAAGTGTATGTGTGTGTGGGTGTGTGTTTGTGTGTAGTTTACATGAAACTAACTTACTGGAATACAAAAAATGGGGAATGCGAAGTTGGTGGAATTTTCAAAACAGAATAAAGTTCAAAAGTTGAGCGCCTGGCATTACGACTGGGTTCATTTTTGAAAGTCTAGTCAATTAAAGCATCAGATACCGTCCCCCATCTTTATGTATGTGCGTGTTTATAAATACACACACAGAAACACACACTTTGGAAAATTATTCACATAGTTCATGAAAATACAGGATAGTAAGGTGATGAAAGTTATACAGAGAAGAAAAGCGGTTGTTAAATTTGCTAATCAACCCAGTTTCCAAAACCTATGAGCAGTGTTTAAAGATCCTGTTTAGACTTTCTAGTCCCAATTAGTAATTGTGTCATAATGAGTGCATTAATGAAAAATCATTGTATTGTAAATTAGTATAAATAAACAAAATGGTTTGCTACAATATATTTAAAATTACTTCATTTGATAGACATATACTTTATCTTTGTTACAAAGTATAGGATCAAATCAAGACCATATTTAATTGATCTTTTCATGATAAACAGAAACGCTCCAATAGTAATGTTAATTTGCAATTTTATTATTTCTCTATACACATAACTACCTCATCCCCGTTCTACCCAATCGATGTTGATCTAAAGGGAATGTCCCTCCTTTATGATTTTGAATTAATGAGAAATTTAATATAATTTGGAACAATTTTAAGTAATATCAATCACTAGTATATAGTAATAACATAATTTTCTTATTAAAACCATTTTAAATTGCTCTCTTTATTTCTAGTCTAATGTTTATTCGCTGTCTTCATTACTAATGTGTATTTATTGTGCTTAATTTTTCTTTGTTCGTTCAGTTTGGTGTTATTTTTCTATATTTTTTTTATTATTTAACATTGTTAAAGTTTGAGCCAAGCTACCTAGTTGTGGGTAGTCCGATATAAATATATTAAACAAATAAATAAAAGGGATTATGCAGGAAAAGATGTTGCAATATGTAAAGAGATATGTGTAATTTTAACGTTTTAAGTCTAGTCGTTTTTGTGTTATGCACAAGATTTATGCAACGGTTTTAAAGGTTATTGTTTATACATGTCCCCTTTATCCTGATGAGACATGCAATCGTGTTTGAAACAAGTTAATTCCACTAATTTAATTAATAAAGCTTAATTAAAGGATTAACTCGCATAAAATCACCACTCTAAATGGTGGAAATTATTACATTCCAAAGAATTAACAGAAAACAGTACCTAAAAAAATACATACGCAGTAATTTATCCATTGTAATTTCATCTCACTACATAGACCTCAGGTACCACTGGCGCTTTCTAGGCCTTTTAAAAACTCAAATAATCAGTAATTGGTTCCCGAAAAAAAAGTTCACTGAGTTCCCTAATGTTTTATCTACAAAAATGCGTGTCACATTAAAAACCGATCATAATTTAATTTAATCTTATTAATTAATTTCTTGCAGTATATGTACTACAGGTAATTTGTGAATAATAACTAAAAATTTCGAAATAAAATTCAAAATTTCTCTGAGAGAGTATTCTCTTACATGGCTTTAAAAATTGAGCAGTATTGCTTAGCTCATCTTTGACCTTTCCTTCATTATGTAACAACTGTAATCGGATAAGGCTCCCCTCATTGTTTAGAAGTACTGATACAATTTTAATATTCTCTTCATTCTTTCCCGTTGTACTTTCGTTTTTTAACGAAATATTAATAGTGTAAACTGGCTGTAAATTGTATTTAAACTACTTAGATACTTTTATAATTGCTAAAAATAGTAGAGTAATAACAGAAAACTTCAAATATTACAAAGAAGTGACCGTCTTTAATAAAGTATGAAATATTTATGTGCTTAGCAGTTACACACTAATAGAACATCCATCCGTCTCAAACATTTCACATTTAAAACTAGAGTCGTGTTGTAACTCTTATAAATCCTTTTTCAGTGAGCTGAAGAGGATCCGATAGAGTCTTTTTAGACATGTCAAACGATTGACTGCGTTTGGCAAACTGCGTTGACTCTTTTTTCCTCTAAAAAACTGTAATTATATTCATCCATTGGGATAATTGTTTTAGTTTTATTAGCAGATTTCCCTTAAGGGAAATCAGCTATTGAGGTCGTACTCATGACGCGATTTTCGAAAATTTTCTTCAAATGTCCATCGATCCTACCCAGGAGATGACGAAAATGAGGTCCGTTCAAAATTATATATATATATATATATATATATATATATATATATCTATATATATATATATCTATATATATATATATATATATATATATATATATATATATATATATATATATTTGTCTGTTAACGCTCTAGCGGTCGCAATTTTCGTTTGATCGTTACGAAACTCGATATTTAACCGTTTTATGTAAAAAGACAGATCAAGTTCGTTAATGGCTGAAATCGGACCAGAGGGAGGGGGGGTTTAGAGGGGGGGATTTTCGAAAATTCAAAATATCTCCGTTAATATGCATCGGATCGAAAAATTGTACAGAACCAATCTTATTGCAAATTAAATTTACTATAAATATTGTTATATACATTTATTCTCTATCTTGAATATTAACCGAGATATTTGCATTTTTATGAAGTCTGTGGTGGGGTATAGTTCGGATTATGTGGGCCATCTTCGTCATTTCTCGGCTCAGGCGAATGCTTCTTCTAACCTGGCGTTTTTAACCTTACCTTACCTTCCTTTGTGAGATTTATGCAAATACGTTTTGTTCATCCACCCCCCTCCCCTTCTTTAGTTCTTGGACTACTAAAATTTGAGTTATTAAAATATAAATTATTCTTACAATTCAGAAGCCGTTTCAGTTGGGTATTTATTTTAATTAACTGAAAGATTTCTCATTATCTAATCACGGTGGTATTGTGTTACCAGTATGCAGATTTCTCTATTGTAAAACTTCACAGGGGAAATCTGCTTAGTTTACGCAGCCCCTGCGTGACGGACTTTTTTTTCCATTATGAGAATTCTCAGTAAAGCTTCACGCTTTGGCATAGGTACCCATGTTTTTTTTTCTTTTTTTAAGCGATTCTACCAATATTCCATCATTCCACCAAAATAAGGTGACGCATATCTTGGACATCCAGGTCATGACCCTAAACACTGATTTATTATACTTATTTTGGGATGCAGGAATGCCCTCATTTTCTCGGAACTTCATAAATAAGTGTTTCAATAGGAGTGTGATTACAATTGATGTAGCTATAAAATCCCTCATGTAGACCACTGGAAAGAAAGTCCCAGAGACCTACGTTGGGTTCATATTTCACGACTTGTCTTCGGTACAGAACACTTTACAGATAAATATTTACAAGATATATTACTTAAAATATCCAACGCACAGAATGATTCAGGGTAACGTCATCAGGAGATTCAAATCTCAATTTCTCTGTAAATGATGGCCATAAAAAAAATAAGTTAATATTAAAAGTTGTCAAAATATTTCCTAATATTATAGGTTAAAGTAAACATTGAATTTGGAAGAGTAGAGCTCAAAAAAAAGCTCAAAATTACAAAATTTTGTAGTTATCGACAAATATATGAACGTACATTGTATTAAAAAATGTGAATGAACATGTGAAAACATTTGTAAATTATCGATCAGATGCAAAACAGTAGAGATATTTAGATATTGAAATGTTATCTTATTCTGAACCCCTGCACTTCCTATTCTAATTTTAGTCATTTAAGAACCATGCATATTCCGCAACAATGCACATATGCAATGAGAGAGACAGAGAGGGAAAGATATTCAGATTTGGTCTGACCTCATTTTCGTCATGTTTTATTTAGGATCTGTGGATATTAGAAGAATGTTTTCTAAATAATTGCGTCATATGAACAACCTTGACGGGGAAAGAGAACGTAGTCAAAATAGAGTAATTATTGCCCTGGTTTCAGTATTGTTGATTCTAATTCACAGTAAATTTGATAAACGTGAGCAAGTTACCAACTAAATTCTAAAATAAACAAAAGCCAAATTTATTAAGCCAACAATACTAGTCTCCTGCGAGTGGGGAATAGTGGCATCAGAATACAGTTATTGATTTTGAAAGCTCATATTAAGGGAGTTGACCGGGATAAAGGCGTTACATAAATGTTTGCTGTTGTGACACATAGCTGGAGAGTGTGTCACACATGTGGAACGGAGCTAAGCGAATTCCGTATAAATTCGTGCTCATGTGAAACCGTACTGTGTGCACCTTGTCTGGCTTCACTGGGCTCAATAATCCACACCAACATATCGCACTCTAGATACTTCCGCCAATACTCCTTCAATATATATTGTTTTCTTTATCATAACTATCCTATTTATTGTTTATTTATCCCAAATGGCCAAGAGAGTTCGAAAGATGTGGCATATTCTTATTTTTTTTTTAAATTTAAATTTACGTCCACTTTATGCTAGTATGCCTAATTGGGACGGGTTATCTACAGAGAACCACCCTTTTCTAGCCAGGGGGGGGACTAAGGAATTTATCTAATGAGTCCATCACCAAATAAATTTCTACTGCCCAGAGCGGGAATCGAACCCGCCACTCTAGGTTTACCATATGAGACGTGGCCCTAACCCACACAGCCAACCTGAGCCCCCTAATATTCTTATAAAAGAGAGAAATAATGATCGAAATTTCTAGTGCTATATTTAGCAAATTACCCTTAAGGTAATTCAGCTATTGTGGTTCTACTCTTGACTCGATTTTCCAAAAATTTCCTCAAATGCTCATCGATCAAACCTAGTAGAAGACGTCCGTCAAAATATATACATATATATATTTCTGCTTCTGCTCTAGGGGTCACATTTTTTGTTTAGTTATACCAAATTCGATATGTAAGCGTTTCATGCAAAATCAAGATCAACTTCGTTAATGGCTAAAAACGGACGGGGGGGGGGGGGTTAGATGAGTGAAATTTCCAAAATTCAAAATATCTTCGTTATTTATGAGAATATTCGCTCGGATCGAAATATTGTAAAGAATCAATCTTATTGTAAATTATATTTCCTATAAATGTTGCTATATAAATACATTCCCTAATATGAATATTAACCGAGCTATTTGGATTTTTTTTCAACCTGAAACCACCTCTCCTACTCAACGCACTTAAACAATGCTCTGTTATATAATGAAACACTTTATGCAAATCTTATACAATTACAAAAATAGTTTTCAAGACACCTTTATTATGCCAGATTTCTGTAAATTCGTTGTGTGATGACGACGTTAACTGAGATTTTTCATTCTTCTCTCGAAAATGTTTATTAGATCTACACCATTTTGGATAATTAACCGTTTTAGCCAACACTAAACAGCATACTCGATTTATTTTATTTTTAACCCTCCTTTTAGTAAATAGTTAAATACTTAAATACCCTTTCCCTCTTAGTGGAATTCGATGAAAAGGGAAAGTGTACAGTTAAACATCAAAACAATCATAGAAATGATTTTCAACATTTGAAGACTAGCCCATTTTAAGTAATGAGAGGCATTTAGTTGCCTCCTACTTGTGAACTGGCTATACACTTTAAAATAATGAAATATAATTTGTCTTTATTATTAGTCATAGTACAATAGCTAACAAAATTAATTCTGTAATTCAGGAAAATGGACTATATTTAAAATTAATTTTCTTTCAAACTGAATTAAAACACTTTTGAGCTTTTAGTACGTAATATAAATGATAATACCCCATATTGAAATTGTAATAATTTTCTTTATACATTAGCCAACAAGTAAATAGCGACAGAAATTGAGACTAAAAATCACGACCATTAAAAACCACACTATGTATTAGGAAATTTCTATACTTTCTTCAATTGTAAACATTATTATAATAACTTACATATTAATTTTTAAATATGTCTTTTTATTAGTTTAATAAAATTATTCTGATTTTATTTAATCTAAAGTGATTAAATACTGTCAAAACGTACAGTTCAACAACAGACACATCGGCAAATTTATTTGAAAAAAAGGTTTTATCTTTTTATAGAATACGTATGGGTGCATTTATTGAAAAATATTTTTGAGGTTGTTTTTAAGTGTTCCAATAAAATTGGAAATCTTGTCTATGTTATACAAACTTTATTGGACTAAATTATTAAATTAGATAATTCTTCAACTATCTCCTCGAATATGGATCACATTCTTTAAATCATACAAAGGACAAAAAATTAATAACGGATACTAGAATTTTACGAATAGCTAAGAATAAACATTCTGGCAAACGTAAATTAAAAAAAAAGCTTCACACTTAATTACTAATAAAGAAAGCCTGAAATTAAAAAAAAAAAGTCCGTCACGCAGGGGCTGCGTAAACTAAGCAGATTTCCCACGTAAAGTTATACAATAGAGAAATCTCCATACGAGTGCCGAATAGTTACGGAATAGGCCGAACTAGCTTTCGCCGGGAACGAAGCAGCGGCCATAGATCACAAGTTAACAATATTTATAGTAAATTTAATTTGCAATAAGATTGGTTCCATGCAATTTTTTGATCCGACGTATAGTAACGGGGATACTTCGAATTTTTGAAAATCCCCCACCTCCCACTGGTCCGATTTCAGCAATTAACGAACTTGATCTGTCTTTTTGCATAAAACGTTTAAATATCTAGTTTGATAACGATCAAACAAAAATTACGACCGCTAGAACGTTTTATATATATATATATATATATATATATATATATATATATATATATATATATATATATAATTTTGATCGGACCTCATTTTCGTCGTCTCCTGGGTAGGATCGATGGACATATGAAGAAAATTTTCGCAAATCACGTCATGAGTACGACCTCAATAGCTGATTTCCCTTAAGGGAAATCTGCTAAAACCCACAGAACATAAATTGGAAGGGATTATTTTCTGAACAGAACGGCATGTATTATAGAATCATCTACAAACCATAGTTCTAAAGAGTTCATATTCAGCTCACCTCTCATCTTATCCACAATAGTTACTCTGTTAGGTTAGTAAACTGTATTATTCAATTATACATAAATTCCTATGCAATTTATATCATTTAAATTTGGAGTCTGACTTTGTGGAGATATTCGTAAGTAAGTAAAGTTCACCAATTTTTATCTTTTAGTCCTGATAACACCAAAACTAAGTCTTTAATGAAAACTAGTTCACAACATAATTTTAAGAGAATTGTTAGTTTAGTAGTACCCTTTTTTTATATGTTTTAATAAATAATTCATAGACAAATATTGTTTTTTCCTCTTTAACAATACTGTACTCATGCCTTTGTTAAGAGTAAATTGATTTATACGATATTTTGAAAAAATTATGACCATGCGATTTACTTTCACCAAAGTAATAGTGTTGAACAAAGGTGTTCAAAGAGGACAGGTGGATGTATTTTTTATTTGCAGATTCTACCTATCTTTTCCGGATTCCATTATTCAGAAAATGATACACCTACACTAGGAAAAACATTCGTAAATATTTGCTTAATGCTAGTAACAGAATCAATCCAGTAGAACTCCGCCCACAGTGAGTACTACGAAAATTCCAAGAATCTTCATTATTTAATGTGATTTGCCCACACAAACTCGAACATCAAGTTTTCGAAGCAACAGGTACAATCGTCGGAAATTAATTAATTTTCCGACGAGAATAGTAAAGCAGAATGTCGAGCTCAATCGTTCAATGCCCTTGGAAAAGTGTTGATTATTTATCATTACACTGTGTGTTACGGAATCTGCTGGCTAAATACTTTTTCATTCACAAGGTTTATTTGCTGTAAGCGACGACGAATTTTCCGAACGAAATCTCTTTCTTCATCTTCTATTGAACCGTTAAACATGTGAATATATTTGATAAAATGGAAATAAGGTCCAATGAAATAAAATAAAAAAAACAATTTAGGTTCCATATGTTAGGAGAATATGTGGAAGTCTTATTGAGTAAGATGATGGAGCATGAACAATGATTTTCATATTCTTAAATAGGAAAATTTAATATGTTGGACCATGAAACTTATTTCCTTTTATTATTTCTATTTTCCTTTTTTTCATATATTAAAACTAACCTTTATAATTTACTTACATTTTTTCCGCTCAACTCTGACCATTACTGGATTTCCTACAACCCTCCCCCCCTCCAACCCTTCACCAATATTTCGGAAAAAGAAAAATAATTAAGTGTCCTACGTTACTGTAAAAAGAAAATAGCCACTTCAAAGGTGCTAAATTACTGGGGAAAAATATTAAAGTTAACAGTGTACAGCGTTATTTTAATAAGAAAAAGGTCATGCCAAGGTCATGGTGCGTTACTGGAATAATAAATAAACGTGCATCTCGCAGAGGCTGCGTAAACTAAGCAGATTTCCCTCTTGAATTTTAACAATATAAAAATCTACATAAGGGTAACAGAACACCACCGTGAATATTATGTGAATAAAAACAAACGTTAAGAATAAATCATTCAGTAAATTTTAATAATTTCCAAAAGGGAAATGCCTGAAATGTAACGTCTCAGCGGAAAGAAAAACAATTACTAATATATATATCACAGTATAACTTATTAATTTTATTGAAAACTATTTACTATAAGTAGTACTGTAATTTATAATGAATCAAAATAGTTTTTATCTCAATCAATGAAATTTTAGTAGTCCAAGAACTTAAGACGGTGGGTGGGGGAGGGGGCGGGTCACCCGAACATATCTGCTTGTATCTCGTATAATAAAGGTCTCTTGAAAACAATATTTGGTGTTTAAGATTCGAATAATGTAGTTTACTATATAACGGAGTATTGTTTATGTAACATGAGTAGAAGTGGGGTTTGCTGAGGGCTGAAAACTGAAAAATGCAAATATCTCGGTTAATATTCAAGATAGAGAATAAATGTATATAAAAATATTTACAGAACATTTAATTGTGGATAAGATTGGTTTCATACACTTTTTCGATCCGACGTATAGTAACGGAGATATTTGGAATTTTCATAATTCTCCCCCTCTAAACCCTCCCCTAGTCCGATTTCGGCCGTTAACGAACTTGATCTTTCTTTTCACATAAAACGACTAATTGTGGAGTTTGATAACGATCAAACAGATTCCCCTTAAGGGAAATCTGCTAAAAGTCAAGCCATTGATTTCGAACGAAACTAGAAAAAGAAAATAGTCAAGTTATGATGTGAGCCATTACTGGATATATAAAATAGTCAAGTTAGGGACGTGGACAATTACTGCAAAAAAAGAAAATAGTCCAGTTATGGATGTGGACCATTACTGGAAAAAGAAATATTCGAGCTATGGATGATATAGACCATTACTGGAAAATTGAAAATAGTCAAGTTATGGATGTGGACCATTACTGGAAGAAGAAAATATTCAAGTTTTTTGATTTTGACCATTACTGAAAAGTAGAGAATAGTCAAGTAATGAATATGGACCATAATTGTAAAATAGAAAATAGTCAAGTTATGGATGTGGACGATTAAGTTAGGCTGTAGAGGCTTTCAGAGTATCCCTCAAAGATCACTGTGTTCTAGACTCCATGTCCATAATTTTGTTGGATATACTTAAAAGTTGACCTAAATGAATGAGTCATCATACTTGTGTTCAATGGTATGATCAATTATATGTACAGTGGCTTCTGTTAAATTCGTCTTTCTCTCCAACTTAGAGTGCCTACATATGAAGAAAGGGATTGATCACGTTTCGCCAAAACCCCACATCATGTAAGCTTCTGATGGGTAAACAGATTATATCTTATATGAGTTGTTAAATTCCAAAATGGCAGACTCACGCCTTCGCTCGTTTTTGAGCAGTACCTACTGGGTAGGATGAACGCAATGATCTATACTATGATGTTTGGTGAGATTGACTTACACTATCAGTTAATTAGATCCTTGGGAAACTAAAAATTATTTTTAGCAGATTTCCCTAAAGGGAAACTTCTGTTGAGGTTTTCTCATGAAGCGATTTTTGAAAAATTTCCTTAAATGCCCATCGATCCTATCCAACCACACACACACACACACACACACACACACACACACACACACACACACACACACACATATATATATATATATATATATATATATATATATATATACATATAGCTCGCTCTAGCAGTCCCAATTTTGAACGATCATTACCAAACTCGATATTTAAAGGTTTTATTGGAAAATATTCATCAATATTGCGTTAATGACAGAAATCTGAAAAGTGGGAGAGGGGTTAGATATGAGGAATTTTGAAAAATATCTCTTTCGAAATATCTCTTTTTTTATTTTAAAAGGAACATATCTTATTGTACGTTAAATTTTATATTAATGTTGTTAATATATTTACACTATATTGCTTATTAACCGAAATATTTCCATAATTTAGTCTCCATCATTCAGTAAATTTCAACTCCTACCCGTGTCACATTAACAATAAGTTGCTATATTAAGAACCACATTATTCAAAACTTAAATACCAAAATTTGTCTTCAATTAATTGTACGCAATACGTAAAAATGTATAGTGTGATGATTTCAACAATTAAGATGTTCCTGTCTTGATTCAAAAATGTTTATTTATCTGTACCACACTCAATATTTAACTGTTTAATTCAACTCTGGTGAGAAATCTGCTTAGTTTACTCAGCTCCTGCGTGACGGACTTTATTTATATTTTTACTATCTGTAGACATTAATAAATGATATTAATGAGATGATTGAACTCGTTAAGTATGTGAATATACTTGATTAAAGGGAAATAAGTTCATTTAAAATAAAAACACTTTAGGTTCCATTCTGGGAGAGTATTTGAAAATGAAGGAATACAAACAGATATATTCAGAAATTCCAAAACGAATACTGCCTTCTATAAACATAGCACAATAGTTGGAGAATTGAAAGTCAAGAGAGAGAGAATCGGAAATAGAAAGGTAGGGGAGGATCATACCAAATTTCCGCCTCGGGAAGGAAGGATGATTGATCAATGTGTGGCTCAAGTGGAAAATATATTCCAATAAATTCTCCATCTTAGAAAAAAAAAATAAAGAAAAAAAGGGAATGCTTTTCAATTCCTAACTGAGAATTTTTTGATTGATTTGCATACAGTTATTCCTTACAAATGTTCTCACCTGTTGATATCTTTCAAGTGAATGGGTTTAGGATCTTCGTCAAATAATATTTGATTTTCCAGAAAGAAAAGATTATAGCAATATTCAATTTTTTCCCCCATTATACAGTCTTTAGGGGCAGGCGGTACTGCATTTTTTTAGAGAAAAATCACTTTAAA
>CM032228.1:53567500-53582500 GCA_019009955.1 Riptortus pedestris
TGAAACGGTTTTAATGTGGAATGTGATGTTGATCGAAGAAATTCAATTTAGTTTAGAAAGTGAACTCCTTAAATGATGACGCCACACCGTACATATTCTCACATATTCCACACAGTGAAAGCTCAATGAAAACAATATTTGGTATTTAACCTTCGAATACAGTGATTCATGTTATAGAAACTTATGTTTATTGCCATAATATTGTAATTGAGCATGAGTGGAGGCTTACTAAAGACTGAATTCTGAAAATTCAGATATCAAGGTTAATTCAAGGCAGAGAAAGAATGTATATAACAACATTACATACGTCTACATAACATTAGGACATTACATTTGTTATAATATTGGCCCTATATTATTTCTCCAAACCTACAAATAACACCGGAAGTATTTTTAATTGACACCCCTCCAAAGCCTTCCTCCCAAAGGTGTGATTTCAGTCAGAATTTAATCTTTAGTTTTAAAAAAATAAACTTTAAATACCGAATTTAGTACCAATCAAACAAAACATGAGGCCACTAGAGCATTAATAGCTAAATACATACATATGAATAGCTTTGAACGAACCTCATTTTCGTCATCTACTGACAATGATCGATGGATATTTGAAGAAAGTTTTAGAAAATTGCGTCAGGAGTATAATCTCAATAAAGGGATTGTCCTAAGCAAACGGACTTAATTCAGAATCTAATATTTTTGCCAAGATGGATTCCGTCGCACCCACTGGTGGTTTTACATCAGGTATTAATATTAAATCCTACTTCTAAATACTTTGCCCGTCAAAAATTGAGTTACTGAAATTTAAGTATAGCTTTCTACAATGGTTTTTGAAGTACTTGAGCTTTTTTTTTATCTTTTTAAATGTCATATTATCAGATCAGCGTTCCATACATGATAATAATAATAAATCTAGATATTAAAAAAAAGAAGATATTATGTCATTAGTTTCATGGATAACAATCTTTTCATTGAAGACTTACTGCGTTTCAAGGTTACTTATTAAAATACGGTGTTTTTCACAACTCAGTGCGTCTAGGTTTAAACGCGCATCATTAAGGAGGAATTTATTGATTGAAAACAATGGTTTTCTTATAAATAAGACTCCATTGAGGCATAGTTTATTCTTTTAGGATTGGGTCAGGCCACCTTAACACTAATTCAGTCACTGAATTTCACCATTTACAGAAACTGTTGATTAAATTAAAGTTTTGGTCGTAAATCAGATTTAAATCGTTATTTTGTTAAGTTTAATGTTGTTATACGGATACATTTTGGCATCGAAAAAAATACTATATATATATAGTAGTATGCGTGCGTACGTGAATATATGCTAATAGTGAATATATGTCAAGAGTTATAGTTGCGGCATTGCGTGTCTTTGAGAGTCGGAGCACGAAGTGCTGCGTGCTGGCTTAACAGCTACTCCCAATTTTATTTACTCTACTTAGAGCGTGACAGAGTTAGCCGTGTTTCACATTGGTTTCCATATTATAAGCCTCGTTTCCATTTTACCTCTTTGTAGATCATTTTGAACGTTTCGCGGACGAACGAGCACATAATAGCACGTTTCCCCAGAACCAAAGTGACATCTTTTTTCTCATATATGTGTGAGTCTGTTTTCTGACTTAGTTTTGGTAAGAGTTGTAATGTCACAACATTAAATAAAAAAGCCCTTCACGCAGGTGCTGTGTTAATTAAGCAGATTTCCCACGAGCGTCATATATATGCATTTATCTCAAAACTTTAAAAAGTTCAATGAAAACAATATTTGGTATTTAGACTTCAAATAACGTGTTTCATAATATAACAACTTATTGTTAATATGACATGAGTAGGAGTAGGTGTTGAATGGAGGCCGAAAACGAAAAAAAATCCAATATCTCGGTTAATAGTCAGGATAGGGAAAAAACATACATAACAACATTTTTAGAGGATTACATTTCCAATAAGATTGGTTCTTTACATTTTTTTTGACCCAACGCATAATAACGGAAACATTAAATATTTACGAAATTCTCGCCCTTTAAACCCCCTTTCCACTGGACGGATTTCCGCCATTACGAACTTTATCTTTAGTTTTATATGAAACGTTTAAATATCTAACAGAAATCGCGACCGCCAGAGCGTTAACCGACACACACACACACACACACACACATAGATATATATATATATATATATATATATATATATATATATATATATAGTTTTGAACGAACCTTATTTTCGTCATCTCCTGGTAAGATTTATGTGCGTTTGTGGAAAAATTTCGAAAATCGAGTCATGACTACGACCTCAATAGCTAATTTCTCTCTAACTAAATCAGCTAAAACATGTCATACACTATGAATAAATAAGTATAGTTCTAGTTCTAAAATCAAGGGAATAAAAATCCTATCTTGTTCGTCTATGTAAAGTTCTTAAAACCTTAAAAATGCCAGGAATATATTTTAACTATTAATCATTTGATTCGTAAAACTCAAATTTTTACTTCAAACAACTCGAAAATGTGTTCGTTTGAAATTTCTTTACAACCACATACCCGGGCATTTGAAGGTCTCTCGAACCGAAGATACCTTCTGAAATTTATATTGTACCTTATTTTTTTATGTATAAGTGGAAGGAAGGAAATGGTTCGAATGGCCAGAAATAGGCCTGAAGGAAGAAATGAAATTCCAAATTGGAGTATAATAATAATAGTAGTAAGGCCTATTGGTATTAATATTTAATATAGTAATTTCGTAACGGATAACGACATTAAAATGCAGATTTAATATACTTTCTAGGGCATTTTAGCCTCTCACGCTTAATGTTTAGGAGATTTCCCTTATGAGAAATCAGCTCTTAAGGTTGTACACATGACCCCATTTTAAGAGAATTGCTTCATATGCACATCGATCCTACCTAGAACATGACGAAGAAAATGAGGTCCGAGGAAAACTCTCTCTCTCTCTCTCTCTCTCTCTCTCTATATATATATATATATATATATATATATATATATATATATATATATATAATCCGACCAGGAGGAGGGGAATTTTGAAAATTCTAAATATCTCTGTTATTAGAAACCGGATCGAAAATGTTTATAAAACCAACCTTGTTCCAAATTTAATTTAATATAAACGGAGTTCTATAATCATTTCGTATTAAAGATAAGCTGATGTATCATGAAACGTTATGTATCAAACTAAAATTTAAAATACTGTTTTCGTTGTATTTTTTCAATGTGAGATATACTCATAATATATTTGGTGTTCGTAAAAATTGTATTTACGTTCGCTTGTGCATACTTTTATTTTTAGATATCACACCTGATATGTAGGCGTTTCATGCGTTCTATTCATTTGACCTGGACCTTCAACATTAACTGAGATATTGGAATTACTTGGTATTTCACCTCAGAAAACCCCCAACCCTACTCATGTAATTTTTTTTTTGTGTAAATGTGTCACTAATATGTTTGCTATTTCGGTTCCTGCTTACATTGGCTTATTACGATAGAAATAGAAAATAAACGGTGTGTTGAGATCATCTAAGGTCATACACCAGCTCATGATAAATCGTTTAGATTACTCAGCCCCTGTATGACGGACGTTTTTTTTGTTCTTCTGTTTCGTAGGAACGCTAGTTTTTACTACTAACGCACTTTCAGAAAGTTTTTCCAGTAAAAGATAATTTAATTCCAATTAAGACCCATTGAAGGATATAAATCTCGCAGGACGCGTGAAACGTAGTATGGTCGAATACTTGTCGAGGACAAGGCCCTTTTATTGATCCTGATATCATACTCCATTTATCTCTATCATCAAAATACACAAAGCAAATTACATCTCTTTGAGAAAATAACGACATTCATCGACCAGATGCGGATTGACGGGACTTGCCTTTCACTCAATGCCCTTTCTGAGCAGTATTGGGCTGCGAGATATCTATCTATAGAATTCATTTCTCTCATGATGACGACTTCACTGACGAGTCTAGAAATGCCATCACTCGTCAGTAAAACCTACGAACATAAATCAAAACTAGATGAAGTTATGCTTACAAGGTTCGATTTGGACGTACTCTTCTTGAAAGAACACACTTATACTTTATGAACAGACAAGACATACATATATATACACACATTTATATGACCGATTTGTCTATGTTGTAATTTACCTCTGACAGTTAAACAGACATTGACAGAATTCATACAATGTCATTATTTACTGATACTAATCGACTTACATGGACATACATACTTGAAAGTCCATATATAGATACTATTGTTGAACATTTAAGGACTAAGCACTATTATCCGAAAATTTAAACTAATGCTATCATATTTTTAATTGAACATTCAGATTTCCATTTTAGTTAGTGTATTAATTAATATTTTTAGTTTAAAATTAACATTTATTAAAATTTGTATTCGTTATCTTTTATTTATTTTTTATTTTTATTCAAATGTTCTCTCATTATTATTATTTATTAGCACACACTTTTTGCTACTTAGGTGGGTTATCTATAGGTTACCACACTTTTCTAGCCAGGGTGGGACTAAAGATTTTATTTAACGAGTTCGTCACTGAAAAAATTCCTATTGCCAAGGCGGAAATCGAACTCGCCACTCTAGCTTTACAATATGTGATTAAGGCCAAGACTTTAACTCACGTGGCTAGCCTGGATTGTCGATTCAGTAAATCTAGTTATTAGTTCATTGTTAATATTTTTAGACCGGTTTTATGATACAACACACAGTAAAATTGTGTTCATATTTATTTCATTGCATTTTTCCAAATAAGGATCAGAATAATTGATATAAATATCTTTAGTGTTTGTCCGATTTTCTATTTAAATTTGACGGGGATACATTCATTTTCCGCAAAGGTTAGTATAAAGGCATCAAAATTAAAAATCCGTCTGTTTCCAAGAGAAGGAAGATTTCATGGAACTTTTACATTTGAGACTTAGCTATCCTAGACTTTATGAACATTCCGAATTTCAATTGGGCTTAGTTCGACGTTGAAACATATATTCGTCAATATCTTCAGTGTTCATTTCATCAAGAAAATGTAAAGAGGAAAATCTATTTAGAATGAATTTTATGGACCTGAAGCGCTATTTAGAATTACTTATTTCATAATTTCAATTACCGAATATAATATATTATCGAATACAAAATAAAATGACCATAATTTTAATGACCATAAAAGAAAGCTATTATTCAGTGTTGCATCTAAACAATTTTTATATTTGGGAAATTGATATTAATTCAATGTATTTACGGATAACACGAACTCTAAATATAAATTTTTCTAATTGACACTTTTTTACTTCATAGTATGAGAACTGAGAGACTGCACTATTTCTCTACTTTTTCCAGGACATTTGTGACATGTGATCAAAAAGATGAGAAGATTTTCAGCATAGGTTAACACACTTTTTATATTCCAAAGGGAAACCATTTGTAGTTCAATCCATCAACGATGAGTAACAAAACTTGTGCTAAAATGAAGTTAAATGAAAAGAATATATATATAAGAAAGTTAATACCTAACTAATAATAATAAAATGCATGTACCAATTCAATTACGAAACACATTCGGGTGCGAACTCATTCACTGACGTGTCAGGGACGTACACGCCCAGGAGAAAGAATGTCATATTATCATTATTTTTTATTTATGCTTAAAACAAATGAAAAAAACCTGTTTATACGTCCTAACCGTACCCGCCCGATAATGTTTACGTTTGACGTATTTATACGTCCTACTCGGTTAACAGGTTATAGAAACCAACCCTCATGAACGTAATTAGGAAAGTGCAAATAATTTTTAAAAGTTTATACATAATATAGTATATTCCGCATCCAACTTTATCTCAAACTCTTCTGGAATGAGGATTGAAATTTTAAATTAATTTTGTACAGTGATTTTTGTATTCATTTTTAATAAAAATGCTCATAACTTATTTACTGCTCAGTGAATAAAAAAGAAAAGTTGCTTGAGCTGCACATACTTTGTGTTTTTTGTTGACAATTTACGCATTTAAAAAATAAATTTTTAGCTTATGGGATTGATAAGGGCAGTTGAATTATATCCGGAAATATAGAAACATCAATTTATATTAGATAACAACAAATAGCAAAATCATATGATGAAGAATAATAATAGAATATGAAGATCTCATGATGCAAATTAGAGTTAGGTCAACTTAAGTTTCCTCATTTATAGAATTTTCCTTATTCCTTATTTTATTTTGTTTGACCATAAATAATATTTATATATTATTGATTCAAGACTCTTTTACTGTAAATAATGTAACTGACATTGTCCTAAATAAATTATAGTATATATTTATACAGTCATTTCCCAATGCTGGAAGTGAAAATGTATTATTCAGATGAATAAAAAATGCTATGGATCCTCTCTTTCAGTATTGATGCCGTACCATTTTTGAAGGTTTAAATAGCCATCTTGGGATTTTTAGGCGTCGCTATAAGCTCTGATAATTACGGCTCAAAACCGTCAACAATAAATGTAACTGAAGAACTAAAGATTATTTGAATATTTATAATACTTTAAGAAGGTAAAAAGGAGCCAATAATGTTGCCTATTGAGGTTGTACTCATGACGGAATTTTCGAGATTTTTCTCAAACGTCCATCGATCCTACCTAGTAGATGACGAAAATGAGGTCCATTCAAAACTGTATATATATATATATATATATATATATATATATATATATATATATATATATATATATATATTTGTGTGTTAACTCTCTAGCGGGCGCAAATTTTGTTTGATCGCTACAAACTCGTTATATTTAGTCGTTTTATTTAAAAACAATGATCAAGTTCGTTAACGGCTGAAATCGGACCAGTGAGAGGGGGGTTTAGAGGGGAGGAGTTTTGAAAATTCGAAATATATCCGTTACTGTACTTCGGATCGAAAAATTGTACAGAATCAATCTTATTGCAAATTAAATTTACTATAAATATTGTAATATACATTTATTCTCTATCTCGAATATTACCCGAGAAATTTGCATTTTTATTATATCTGGGCGGCTAACGGACGAGTGACTTTCTCGCCAAAAGCTAGTTTGGACGTTCCCTTAACTGCTCGGCTCTCATGAAATTCCTCTATTGTAAAACTTTACGTGGGGAAATATGCTTATTTACGCAGCCCCTGCGTGGCGGACTTTTATGTTTTTACTATGCATTAATCAACAACTTAGTTAATATAAATAAGAAGTCCAATGAACCACATCCTCTGCTACTGTATTGTAGTAATTCCTAGAAGTTTTTTTTTTTATCATTGATGAATTTTGTTTTGATAATTTATTCATACAAGGGAAAAAACCGTGCCAATGGAACTCAAGTAAATTTTTAATTACACATAAATAATAGTCCATAACAGAATCATGGTTAGGGTTGAACTGGTTGACCGCAAACAGTGTCTGACATAATTTCTTATAAAGTTGTCACTCAAGGCTACCACTGTAGACAAGGGCGAATTTGGTATTCTGCGGGAATACTTGCGGACAGGGGACATTCTCGGCACATGTATTATGTAGAAGAAGGGAGAGGTTAGGTTATCGATTGGGAAGGTTCGTTTACCCCGCCTGGAGCTCTCTAGAGTCGTTATTTGACCCTTGCTATATTTGTGATGTAACGCTCTTAGCATTGTGCTCGTATCGGTATACACATACCCGTATTCCTATCACCACGTTAGGAAACCTTTTTACTCAGTCAATAAGGAATAAAATCATTCCACGCTCAAGTTATATTAACTTTCTAAAGGTTGATCAGCTGAGGCAATCAAGACGATATTTTAAGGGCAATTCTCTAGCGTCCATTGGCCAACCTAATACATGAAGAATTGGGCCCATAAAACAACGAAGATAAGGCCAGTTCAAAATTATGCCACTCTTGGTCTAATATGTACGCAAGCCACAACCAGAGTTAACACGCTTGTTTTAAGGTGTGGTGTTCTATGTGGTGAGGGAAATTTATCAAGAAAATAGGAAGATAAGTTGTCGTCCAAAAACATACATTCTAAAATTGGTGTCTATAAATTTCATGTAAAATAAAAGATCAACTTAAATATATTTTTTTAATAAGTTTATTGACGAAATTGGCGAAAGTGCAGTTTAGTCCCCCCCCCCGACGCCGCCATCTTGTTTCTTTATAATCCTTGCCTTTGCTTAAAACCCCCGATGACGTATTTTGGAAATTTTAAAGTGTTAAAAAAGATAGTTAGAAAAACAAAATGGCCGCCGTCGTCATCGTGCGCCTCCAAGGGGGACTAAAATACACTTTCACCAAGAAATTTTCAAGGTGAAGAAGGGCTTTATTTACCCCTCCATTGCAGTGTTTGTTGGAAGTGAAGAATATTTACTTGGAGACAAACAACAAATTGTGAAGAATTGGACTTTTTTTTTTCTCTCTCCCAAGGCTTTATTTACCGATTCTGCTTACAAATTTAAAGATAAGCTAGTAAGTGCTATCCCCATTAGATTGCTTAGGGATGATATATGATTATTATTCATAAGTGATTTAATTTTTTGCCTTTGAAAATTTGTAAATAAACTATTATCCTTTTAATTCTAAATTTTATTTATTTATAATTTGCGAATACATTCTGGGATATCATTACAGTTAATTATGGCAAAGCTCTCATTAGGGTTATAGAACCTACTTTGTTAAAGATTTGATATTGTGGACAAATTATCACTAGGTTTAAGGCTTATTAGTAGAAAAATCGTTTTTATTCTCCTGTGGGGAATTATAGTTATAATGACTTGGAGGAATAATTTTAAATATTGGTTTGTACTCTCAGCTTCAAAGAAAATAATGGATGACCTTTATGAATGAGGCAAAAGTTACAAATTTCCATATATGTTTTTAGCATTGTAAATGCCCACTAAGCCCGAAACGTCTGCCAGTTGAAAATAATAACGAAGGCTTGGTTAAGCCTTAAAATCCTTTTTTTTGCACGAAATTGCTTGTATAGTTTTATTAGTCTCCCAATCCATATGTGCCTGAATGAGCCTTGGACCCTCTAATCTATTGTGGTGTACCAAAATTGGTAATTAGTACTAGCAGTAGTAGTAATCTATTACTGGGAGGTGACCTGAGTCGATCTCTGTTATTGATATTAAGAAAGAACGACAAGTAATTTTTATAGACTTGTTGTGTCTAATAGTTACCTAGACATAGGCATATGGATGAATATTATTTCATTTGGGCACGAGTAGTCCTAGTTCTGAGACGTAGTAATATCTTGATTCCTTAGAGTTTAGAGATATATTGCTATACTAGGATTTGTACTGAATGCCATTGACGCGTTTTGATAATTAAGGGTAATTAGTTTAAGATGTGGGTGTCGCTAATCTGTTACAATATATGATGTTTGTTTGTTGTTTAAATAAAACTGCTCTGCAAGTAACTGTATTTGTGATAGGAGAAAATAAGAGTTTTTAATTTTTCTCTTTATTATTATTGATACACCTTCATACAGGTTCTGAAATCGTGAAACAGAAGCAGGTATTAGGTGGATCTACGTAATTTAAGCCAGATGAATATATTTTGGAAGTGTCGTTTGCTAATGTTTTTTTAAGAACCTAATACAGTTGGTGTTTTCCTTCTGTGTTAAGGCCTACTATGAAAAATTGATACTATATTTTCAATGAGGTTCAAGGAAAATACTTATGTTTCAGATAAAAATGTTTTTATTATGTCTATGAGAATAGATATAATAATAATGTCTGTTAAGGTGCTGGTTGCTGTACCCATGTCCATTAATGTAGTTGAAAATGCATTGGTCTTTCTGTGTGTTAACCAACAACTATTCTGTATGGAGTAGGGCCGTTATTGACCAGAAGCATTTTTTGGAGGCACGGTAACTTCCTTGGGATCAGTTGAAAATATCTGGAAGGCCTATTTCTCCGGTAACTAGAGCTATACATACATTAATTTACAAAGAGTTTAGCAACATTTCTTTTCTGTTCTGGTGTCGTTATTAAACTGTTATTTTCAGATCTGGGCCACAATTTGTGCTTTAGTTGTATAACGACCTCAGTATCATGCCATTGTGATAATTTGTGATTTCATGGCCCCTCGGACTTTTTTGGGTAATTAGTAAAACGTTTTTGATGTGTCCCTATTAATAGACTGTAATTACAAAGTCTGTTTGGGGCACCTCGATTCTTTATTCTGAACTTTTGTGTAGTAGATTTGGGTCATCTGCATAACAGATCTCCCAGTTTCGCTATTCTCCAGCTCTTCAAACACAATGTCGTGAATCTTCCTCGGTTTAAATGCCATATTGCCCTAATAATGGGTTAATCATTTCTGACTTTGTCAAATATCTCAATGTCAACTAAAAATGGGGAACAGCCAGAATAAAATAAAAATGTTTCGCTCCTCATGATGAAAATAGATATAAGATATTCGTTATAATATTTTATTAAATCTTCCATGCAACTATTTTTACTGTAAATTTAATTATTTGAAACACTAATTATCATTCTATTTATAACTGAAATAATTTAGTATTTGTATACATGAGATATTAATACTGTTACTATATTAGTTTTAATTTGATTTCGTCAATGTTAGAATCCAAAATAAGAGGTAAAATTTGTATTTATTTTACTGTTTCGTGTTCAACAGGATATCTATTTTCAATACTTTTGAGCCACTATTAACATTTAATATAATGATCAGATTAGCCAAGTGAGCTGAAGCAAAGGTCTTAATGTTACTGGTAAAATTACAGACGTTCTTATTACATACATAAGCAATAAGAATTTATTTAGGGACTATCTCACTAAATAAAATCTAAAATCACATCTTGGCTTGAAAAGGATGGCAACAGATAGGTAACATGCCACGATTGGTCATGACAAGATGAAGTGGGTGTTTGTTTTTCCGTATTGAGTAAGCTCTTTGTTTTTAGAAGTAGGGAACTTATTGCTATGGCAAAGGTTTAAGTTACAGTTTATTTCTAAGTTGTGTTCTTCTGCAACATTAACGTTTTCTCCTCCATAGCCTAAAAGTTTCATTCAACCATTCTAAATGAGTGTTGGTTTTACGTGAAGATTGACTTAAGTTGTCAGAGGAGGGGATTCACATTGCTGACCAAGTGGTCCAGTTTAGACATTTCCAGGATATTGAGAAGAAGAGTTTTTCAATCTTTACCCTTTAAATGAAAATGTTATATTTAAGTTACACTCGATTTTCAGGCCGAGAAATAGGTATTACCACAAACAAAAGTTTACTGAGCGATACTATGAGAGTGTTGGTACGTACGGTGAGCTAACAGATGCCTTCCCAAATAAATAAAATAATCAGAAATCAAAGAAAGCCCGTCACGCAGGGGCTGCGTAAACTAAGCAGATTTCCCACGTGAAGTTATACAATAGATAAATCTCCATACGAGAGCCGAACAGTTACGGCAAAGGGCCGAACTAGCTTTTGGCGGGAAACTCCGTCGTACGTTATCGGCCCAAATTTAATAAAAATGCCAATATCTCGGTTAATATTCAAGATAGAGAATAAATGTATAAAACAATATTTATAGTAAATTTAATTTACAATAAGATTGGTTCTATACACTTTTGTGATCCTATGTATGGTAACGGAGATATTTCGAATTTTCGCATATCTCCCCTCTAAACCCCACCTCCCACTGGTCCGATTTCAGCCATTAACGAACTTGATCTGTCTTTTTGTATAAAACGTTTAAATATCGAGTTTGGTAACGATCAAACAACAATTGCGACCGCTAGAGCTTTAACAGACAAATATATATATATAATTTTGAACGGACTTTTTTGTCATCTCCTGGGCAGGATCGATGGACATTTGAAGAAAATTTTCGAAAATCGCGTCATGAGTACATCCTCAATAGCTGATTTCCCTGAAGGGAAATCTGCTAACAGAAGTGAAGGGATCAAAAATATAAAGGATTTTAAAATGAAGGCAATGTTCATTAACGAGAGATAGCATAGCGTTATTGGATATTTATTCTGGTCCCTGAAACACTTTACAAAAGATAAAAGCTTAGAAAACTCGTTTAAAATCCAAATTACCCTATTCAAATGTTTACATAAAAAAGTTGTTTATTGAGTTGGGATAAATCGTTTGCTCAGTAGATAGAAAAAGGTTCTTGACGGCATATGAAACTCATTGAAATTAAAATCTATTATTTGCCATTTTTAGACTTGTTCTATAGGTAGGAATATTTTCATATATATTTTCAATTTTTTCCTGTGTAAAACTATAAACTGAAATGAAAAACGGTTTTCCGCCCCGTTTCAATCTTAAATTCATTTCCACGTTTCTTCTTTTTCATCCCCTATTCGTGAAAATATCAGTGATAGAAAAATGGAATCGATGGGAACGTAGAAAACTGGAAACGGAAAGAAAACTTTTCCCCCATGCCGACTCCGACATAAATCCTTTAAAATATTTCCATTAAAAAGCAAGGGCCATGGAGTAATGACAGCTTTGAATTTTTCATGTTCATTCATCATAGGGATCTCAGACGGGGAATGGATTCTTGTAAAATACAATGTAAAAGCTCTGGTCATTTGAGTAAATAAAATGAAAGTAATTATTTTTGTGTAATTAGACTGATAATAATTGGACAAACAGACTATAAATTAAAGACAGTTTTCCAACTTAAATGTCTCCTTACCGACCTTTCTAAAGGGTAACAGTAAGGGTTATGTGTAGTTCTACTTCCGTATAATCTCAGAGAGAGAAAACCCGCTTAGGAGGTTGACCTGTTGCCAGAAGATTTGTTTCAGTATAATAAAAAACAGACTTCAATGAATTCATTGACTGAAATAACTTCCATTAATAATAAAACTTATCGAGATCCTTAAAAATCCATTTTCGTTAAGCTCACATAGGTGCGATGAGAAGAATTGAACTTTTATAATGCTGTGCTTCCGAGGGGTCTTTATCAGTATCAAAATAATTTAAAGCGGTTCTTGCAATAACATTTTTTCAGCCTGTTAACAATATGTAACGAAAATTACTGATATAATAGATAATCTCTTTTTCACAGGTAAGATTCAGAGATAACCAATTTATTCAAAGATGAGTTACACTACCTATATATATTGTTAACTATTTCTCCACATATACAATGGTCACGCCTCGACAAGCTTTTTTTTGTCATTTAGCTTTTAAAATGTCCACGAGCAACAAAAAGTGAAGTTTCTACGAATATGTCTTCACTCAAGAAGAGCCATGTGTGTCACAAAGTCAACCGGTGTTTTTAGCATTTCTCTCCCTCATGACGAGATATTTGAAAAATTTATCAAATATACATCGATCCTATCTAGGAGATGATTTTTTTATATATATATATATATATATATATATATATATATGGTTCGAATATATATTTTTTAAATAGGTAATTATTTTATAAAATATTGAAAGCTATGCTTTTATTTACTAATAACATGGCTCCATTGGCTAAATCTGTATGTAGAAAGCATTGCTTTTAATAAAATTAAATGCAATTTTTAAAGTAAATTAGGGAATGATATATGTTTGCATATATATATACAAGGTGTCCCTAAACCAAACGGCCAAACTTCAGGGATCGATAGAGGATCGAAAAACTAAGAAAAAAAGTCCTCTGGCATATGCCTCGTTTTCGCTTCGTTTTTGAGGAAATCACAAAAAACTGAAAATAGTTGTGCAAAAAGTGTATTTTTTTTAATAATGTATTTAAATTACAAAAAACTATTGGCTTTTTGAGTAAGCTTAATTTTTTAATTTACGAGGAGTAAATTTAGAAAACATGAATATTCTCGCGCTTTCCTTATCAATAAAACGTCTAGGTTGAGTGTTTAAACTTAAAAAGAAAGGATTAAAATTTTTACTATCATTTTAATCCTTTTTGGGGGGAATCCAGCCTCGCATTCTCACATTAGTGGTGTTGCTAGTACTGTTCAGTGAAGTCAACAAATATGGCTAGATTTACCAACGCTGAATACGCGGACATAGTCTACGTCTACGGATTCTGCGATGGCAATGCACGTCAGGCAGTTCGGGAATATCGCAGACGGTTTCCTGACCGAGAAACCCCACACAGAGGTGTTTTTACCAGCACTTTCAGAAGGCTTCGAGAGACTGGGTCCTCATGTAATCGTCGTGGAAACCGTATGCAGGCTCCGATGGAAGCCGACCTGAGGCGGAGGGAGAGGATACTGAGGCACTTCAATACCAACCCTAGCACAAGCGTCCGGAGAGCTGCTTCAGTTCTAAGCATACCAAAGACAACCATTTGGCGCACATTAAGGGCTGACCGCAGGCATGTACAAAATTTAATACCCGCTGATTATCCCCGCCGATTAAATTTTTGTAATTGGTACAAAGAACATTTGCAAAACGATGTAATTTAAGTTCGAAAGTAATCTGGACGGACGAAGCGACTTTTACACGTGCGGGCATATTCAATCAAAGAAACTACCACCTTTGGGCACATGAAAATCCCCGTGCTGTTAGAGAATTTCACTACCAGCATGAGTTTTCTGTAAACGTGTGGGTCGGTCTTTGTTATAATCGCATAATAGGTCCCGTATTTTTACCTGCTCGACTTCACGCTGAAAGTTATCATCTATTCCTGGAGAATGACTTACGGGCACTTTTGGAAGATATCCCTTTGGAAACAAGGCTTGAGAGCTGGTTTCAACTCGATGGTTGTCCTGCACATTACGGAAGGGCCGTACGAGACTGGTTGGACATCAACTACCCAGGTCGCTGGATAGGACGAGGTGGGCCGGTGCCTTGGCCTCCCCGGTCTCCGGACCTCACGCCACTAGATTTCTTCGTGTGGGGATACGTGAAAGAAAATGTCTACCGAGAGCCCGTCCGCACAAGGGATGACCTCATCGAGCGCATCAGAATGGTTTGCAACCAGCTCACCGCAGAACAATGTTTAGATGCAGTGCGATCTGTGAGTACGCGATGTGA